>JAUMJM010000002.1:3785000-3790000 GCA_033558235.1 Neomorphus geoffroyi | reverse complement strand
ATAAAATAAAATGATGGAACTCGGGATCCTCAAATTAAGGTTTTACCTCTCAGACAAGAATATATAAACTTCAACAGCCCTCCTGGAAATTTCATGCTGCATCTGTGTTGATGCATTCCAGGTAATGAAATTGTTTAGAGATAAACAAAAGAAAATTCTAGTAATTATTACATGCAAATGTAATAATCAAAGGAAAAATCCAGAGCATTATTCACCAAACCAGTACTTTTTTTCCTACATCTATCAGCACAGTGTTTAGATCCTGTTCACCAACCTGAAGTGCTAGAAATAATGATGAGTTTTAATATGACCTCATAAATAATGTAATGATAAACCAAGAGGATCTCATTCCCTATTCTGATTGGTGGAAAATCAATTGCACATTGCCTGGAAATGACTGACTTTCCATTACTGTTAATTTCTAATTGCATTCAAACACAATGTTTTGTATGGTGCCAGACAGCCATGCAAAAAGTTAGGCTTTTTTTCCCTTTTTGCTTTTAAGAAAAACAAGATCTCCATTGTTGCAAATTAATTACAAATAAACAGCTACAACCCCCTGTAAATCAATTACTACCACAGTTAATGAAAAGTTGCTTGGTGTAAACTATTCTTGGCTTCAAATTAGGAGGCTTAACACAGAAGAATAAAAGTAATACAAGAAGTAACAATGTTGTGGCTTGAACACTAAGGGCCACTTTCTCTCCTTCTAAAAAGAACAAATAAATCCTTAAGCAAGTGCAATTCTGCACAGTAACAGGACTTTCTGGGAGTGGCTCCATCCTGCTTCCATGCTGAGGACCAGCAGACTTTTGGAGCTGTGGGCTGCAGGAAGATAATTTGTTTTATTCTTATTCCTCTTCCTGCCTTTATCTTCCCTATATCACCACGAGAAATAGAGAGTCCCATTAAAAAACATACAAGAGAAAACCACAAAACCCCACAGTCTTTACAGCATGCATGAAAGGTACCTCTGACCCAAAGAATTCAGGATGAGGGTTTATCATTGTTGTGTTCACAATTAAGTAGCTTCCTCGTTATGTATTTATTTTAGAGGGATTTTGCAAAGAATACAAAATCAGTTTTGATAACCATCCAAAGTTTTGATTGTAAGACTGGTCATACTATTCATAAACCCTCAGGCTTCTCCCTTGGAATTTCAAGGAATTAATTTTTCACTAAACACCTGCTAAAAGGCTATGCTGTTGCACTTGGGCATACAATTCAATCTTTTTGTGCTGTCTCCCAGCACTTTCATTGCTGTCTATGGATTTTGTACGCAGGGAAAATCTGAGCCCAGCACTACAGAGATGAGGACAAAAAGTTGTACCCATACAGTCAGACTTAAAAAAAAAAAAGTCTCAGAATCTCTCCGTGTTCCTGAAAGGTAGACAGATAGGATTGTTTATTAAAAAAAATTGTAGCACATGTGTAAGCAGGAACATAGCAATTTATAGCACTGAAAAGAGAGGAATCACTATATGCAAGTGTGTATTACACGCTGAACTACCCTGCTGTATATAGTATTAACTTGTATTGCTTTACTCACCTCATACAACTGAATCCAAATTAGGTCCCATTATTACATTGAAGGCTCACACTCAATAGCAGTTAAGCTTCTTTGAATGGATTCCCTATTGTATAAAAAGTATGCCAGTCTTTGACTGCCAAAATCAATTAGTCACATTCATTATGCCTCTATTTATTAATGCTGCACACTTTATAAAGCATTTGCTGCTCAACAAAGAAAGTTATAAAATATCAAATATGTGTTATGATTGTAATTATAGCAAAAGAAGTAATGATCTCTTTTAGTCGCTAAGTGGTTACAAAGCTCCTGTAAAGATTACATTAGTGGTGACAGATTTATGATCTTTTCCAAGATGTAATCCTTTCTAGCTCACACTTTTCAACAGAAGAACTATGTGACTGGTTACAGGTTATTGGCTTCAATAGTTATATTCAGCAGAGATTATTGTGCTTCTGCCTCCCATAATCCAAACACACAATGTAATCTTAACAGATGCAATTTTAATCTGCATTGCACTATTATAATAAAATGGGGCACCACAAGGCTTTTTACCAATATAGGGTTCAGTGTTAATTCAGTGATGTTAAGAGTGACCAACTAGTATTAAAGTCCAGCAAATAATTAAACCTAATGTGAAAATGGAGGAAGAACAACATTGGCATTCTTGCAACAGTGGGTTTTGATGGCATTTACTATCAAGCTGTTACACCTTAACTTACAAAAAAATTAATTCTAGCCATCAGTGTCATACAGCTAACGATTTTCTGAGTACTGCGCAGTAGCAATTGAAACCTACATTATGTTTTGCCTTCCCCTCATAGATGCTGCTGCATCCTACAGTTTAAAAAGAAGGAAGATTTTTAAAAAAATATGCTATTAATATGAAGCAGCAAAAAGACGCTGACATGTAAGGAAAAATGAAAGGCCAGGTGAAAAACTTAAAAGGGCTCCACATTTCTGCCATAAACAGAGCGTGTACAAATTGCACAACGTTTCCTAACCTTGGCTCCCACCGTATAGCTAGTGGCGGTACCCCAGTATTCCTTTTCCAAAAATGTGTCCAACTCCCTCTGCTTATTTCCACTGCTGACTTTGGCAGAATGTTCCATATTCCATTCACCCTTTTTATGAAAAAATATTCTCTCCTAAACTGTTTGTCTGCTGTAGTCCAGCCACAGCTTCAGTCATGAACCCTTTGTTTTCAAATTAGTTGCTACTTCAAAAAGCTAACTGGCATCAAACTGATTTCCTCTTAGGAACATAATCCACCTCTCTTAAATCCCCATTCAGACTGTTTTCCATAAGCTAAATAGGTCTCATTTTTCTGTCTTCACATTGTATTTTTAAGAATGAAAATTATCTTTTTACCAAATGTTCCTTTGAAACTTCTACCCTCTACCCCTTGCATTTGGTGCTCCACTATCCTTTACCCCACTTTGTATCCTTGCAGGAGATGTTTCATAATATGGTTACAAGCCCTCTTTTTACCAGCTGAACCTTGGCAGTGTGACTCTCTGCTCAATGAATGCTACCACACGAGGTTCTCCGTCTCTGGGCCTTGATCTTGCTGCTAAATCCCTGTGCTGGCATGTGTACTTCTAGAAACAGAAGTTTTCAGCAGCTTCAAGGCACAGGGTCTTCAGCCAATGTATTTTCTATTTCTGCTGCACTAATGACCTATCTGAGAATCCAGTGGGCTAGCCGTACAAAACGATGGAAAAGAGAACTAAGGCCCTGTGAAACACCGCTGTGCTGGGCTGTGCTGCTTGCTGGATGTGTTTGTTACAGTAGGTAACTGGGGCAAAAGGGGGTTAATGATACAGACAGGCACTCTACTGACTTCTGTTTTTTCCCTAGGACTAACTTCTGGGAAAATGGAGGTAAATGGAGACAGTGAACCTAGCCACGTGAAAGGGGAAAACACGTGAAGGAAAGGAAGGAATAAAGAAGAAAGACAAAGTTGTGAAAACAAGGTGAGCACAAGACTGACCGTTTGGTCAGCCCAAGCCAACTGATTTACATCTTCTGATCTCTTGATTGCATTCTTTGCCCAAGTCAATCTTCAATCTATTTCAATAACTCCCTCCTTGCTATAAATTTACCATTTGCAGATCAACCTGTTTTAGGATACTGAAATCCTGAAAAACAGGCAGAATGTTTCCTTTGTTGTTTTCCTTTTGACATCTATAAGGAATGTGCATCACCCAAGACTGTAAACAACGTTATTTTGTTAAGATTAGCCTTACAGAACCCAAAATACTGTAGTTTGCTGAAGCAACCTTGACGCACTTCATAAGTCATACCCTTAAAAACCTCTTAAGTAAATTTAAGCTGAACAAGCAGATGCCCACCCACATTGCTACCTTTCCTAGAATGAATACCAACAAAGTCTACAGCAAACGGTATAAATAAATAAATAAATTCTAATGTATTTCGTGTTTTAATATCAATGAATCTTTAGACAGACACTCAACCTCCTAGATCAGCACAGGCTGCTGGGCTCAGCAAATTATATTCTGGCCTTTCACCTCTGTGCATTCTGGTCAGATAGCAAATGAGATCTAAACTGAAGGCATCTATGGGTCTCCATTTGTTCTCCAGGGACTGAAAATTCATATAACAAAATCATTACACATTATATCACTCCATTTTGCATGAACATTAGTCTCTACTCATAAGAGGACCCTGGACTCAGCTAATATAAATAATGAACTGCCTCTTATTTTGTGAAGGGAGATAGAGGGGAGAGGGCAGAAACATGTTCTCTTGCAATAGTCAAGGCAACCATTTGTAGCACAGTACAAACAGATCCACAATGAATGCTGCTACTTGTACTTCTGATGAGTTAGTTGGTGTTAGTGCCCTTAACTAGACAATCACAAATACCCACCCCAAATCCCAGACTCTACTGTAGTTACAGTAATACTGGCAAAAAAATCACTTTTGTTCCAACTCTAAAATTGCTGTCAAGGCTCCAGAGACTATAAACAACATCTTTCACTGCTCTGACCCCCATGCAATTTTAAATCCCCCAACCTTTCTGAGCACTGTTGGTGAGCAGCCCCATTACATCTTAATGACTGTCATTAATTTCTAAAGAGTGTTAATTTCAGATTTTTAATCACCCCTTAACTATTCAATTAAATTTCAATAAAATGTTAAGTACTTACAAGTCTTCTCATTTTTCCTAAAATACTTACTACATTAACATGACTGAAGTCCAGTGGTAAAAATGAATGAAATTAAATGATACAGCACTACCACAACAGCTGACAACAAAAGAAAAATGCTACAAAGTACAAACCTAATCATATAAACCCTTGCAATGCTATTAGCATATCTTAAGGCTTTGGGGTGGGGGAAACTTTCGGACCCCAGTTAAATCACTGCATTCTTTGTAGAGGAAATAGACAACAATAACTTGTCTTGAAACAAAAGCTCACATACATCACAACCTGCCTGCTCCGCA
>JAUMJM010000002.1:3697500-3782500 GCA_033558235.1 Neomorphus geoffroyi | reverse complement strand
ACGGCCAACACAATTTCTGATGGGTCTCCAAACTTTTCCCCCCTCCTCGTTTCTCAGTATATAAGCCTAACATTTGCCTTCCCTTTTGGCAGCTACCTGTACTGCATTGTGCAGAGAAGCATTGTGCCGGACTAGAGGACGGGGAGAATGTGTGTGAGACAGAAATTACATGGAATCGTGTCAGAAGAACCCATGCCTACTGTATGCCCAGACTTTTTGCACTGCAACGTATCATCTGCAATAAAAATTCAAATCAGTCAAACATCTCCAGCAGAAGGAATACTTATAAAACATGGATGCATCACCATAATTTTGGGCTTGCTATCAGCACCAGCGAAGAGTTGGCAGTGACATCATATCTACACCCAGATGGCACTTTCATTTTACTGGCTACATTGTTCCTCATGGATTTGAAAAGGAAACCTACCCAGGCCATGTGGCTGCAATTTAGAACCTGTTCTCATTTGGAGTCTCCACGACAGAAAAATTTTCAAAAATAGAGAAAAATGGAAAAATAGAGCAACATCTAGACAACCTTCCTAACTACCCACACTCCCCGTCTCTCCAGCTTTTACTTTGACATGGTTATTAAAAGTCAGAGTTTACAGAAATAAACCATAATATCCTGAAGCCGTTGCTATGTATTATAGTGTACCATTCCGCAAAATCCAGACTGTAAGGTCTTCAGGATGGGGATCTTGTCTTTCTTTGTCTCCCAGGGTAGGCATTTGTAGTTTTACTTGGTGAAAGCATAAACAATCATTATCCTCCCTTACATCCCTTCATTACCTTAAAAGCTGACATTCTGAAATAAGTTAAGGATTATAAACAAACAGTCTTTTCATTTGCCCATTCTCTCCTTCCTTCCACAGCTCCAGCAATCATTACACTTTTCTTATCACTTATTTTAGAATAAATGTGAGCTGCACCTGTACTTCATATACAGCTCTTACACACTTCCAGTGTTTTCAGTGGCTTTGGAAAGAGGAGAGTGGCTGTTGGCAGGCTCCATTTCTACTTTCCCCTCCCCACTCTGTCTTCCTCTTTCATGTCAATATTTTTGAACCATTTTTTCCCAGTTTTTACTAATCTCTAACACCAGACTCTCCCATCCACCCCATGGATGTGCTTTAGAAGGCTGTAGTTCACTGCTGCTCAAGTATGTGAAGAAGTCTTCAAGATCACCACATCAACTGAGATAGCTAATGTAGCAAGCCAAGCTAATTAAAACACAGTGAATTAGAATATAACTACACCAGGAAAAGATACTCAGAAAAAAACACAGAGCTGCCCACTAATACAGCTAAAAGAGCACCAGAGTCTTGCTACTTAATTGCACAGGCTACTGGCAAGCAGGTTTTAGCTACAACAGATGACTCCCCTTTAGCATCCAAGTCCTACGTCGACTACTCTAAATCAGACTTTATTCATTATGATAAGCTACTAAGAATTATTTCAGAATCTACAGTTACTGCTAAACAATATTTGTTTAAAAAAGATTTGAGGAAAATCTTGTTAAAAATTCTGAATGGTATTGGAATTTTGAGCGTACGAGCTTGCCATTCTAAACCATTTGATTAAATTTAACCATAGGAAACTCTTCCAAGACCTAATGAAGCAGCAATTACATCTGAAGAGGGAGCCAAGCCAAGAATTCTGCCATTCCAATAGCTCTCCTTTGAACATCATGCTACAATATCTAATCTGCTCAGTTTTGAGTTTACACATACAATAAAGCTCTGAGCTTTTGGATTTGTACAAAATAAACCATACAGAGGAACACAGTACTTATTTTTTTTTATATATAAGGAGCCTATTGTTTAAAAAAATCATATAGCTTTAAGATTTTAAATATTTCAAAAAAAGCCCTGTGCATGAAATAGAATCCAGATGAATTTAAAAATTATGCAAGTATTTTCTAGGTCTGGCTGAAAAGCAGATGTTGCCTCCATGCTCACTTCGCATCTTTCACAGTACTTTAATATGAATTTTGACAAATAAATACAAAATAGAAAAAAAAAACCAACAAAACCAAAACTGGTAGAGTGAATGTTAACATTTTCTAAAAAAAAAAGGTGGACCTAATCCTGATTTCACTTCCTTTGTCATAAGCATTTGCTCACATTTCATCATAATCACCCACTTGGTAACTCACTGAAGACAGTGTAGCTGTGTTGGTGTAAACAGGGTAAGAATCAATCCTACCACTTTCCCTTTACATTAAAAGGGGGAACTGCTAAAACTGGATAATGGTTTCATTTGTCATGCCCTCAGCAAATTCAGTTTTTTTGGTCTTTTCAGTAACATGATTATGCTGCACAAAGATGATCCTTTTTGTGATTTAAGATGCAGCTAGAGCAGTCCAAGTACAGCCAAATAGATGGAGGTAATCTTGCTCTATTTCCAGTTTCCCAACATTTCTTTATTACATGTAATAGAACATTTAGCATAATAACTCAGAGGTCTTGAGATATAGAAGACAGAGAAATAAAGTTGAAAAGCAATTCTTCCATTTGGCTTTCACCACATCAAGCACAAACAGTGAACTTAAACACGAAAATACAATTTGCTCCTAAAGTAGACATCCTTATCTCTTGCAAAGAACATGCATTCATTTCCAGCGCCTCAAGGTAAAGACTAAGGCATCTATCACAAGAACAGTAAGTATCTGAAGGATTTGGAAGCAATCTTTTCATAATGTTTCTTCAGAAAGGAAGCAGGGTTACTCAAAATTCATAGAGATTATTAAGTTTACATCCACACAGCAGATATGGTACCATATTATTTCCTATCAACAGCGTTCTCACCTGCTGAGAATCTCTCTTTGGTTCAAGACAGCCATTCATTAGGAGGCATTAGCACTCTACTGCACAAACCAAAGTAATGCCCCATCAGTGAACTGGGCAAGCCCATAATACCCACACTCAGCTCATGAGGACTGTGTTTACCTATCTTTCGAGCCCTTCAATTTGGTGATTTAATAGGCAAGCAATTTCTTACTTCAGCAGATTTGTTCTATATTATCAAGTCAGGTATTTATGGACAAAAATGGGGGTGTTTAAAAGACTCACAAGGCTCCCCAAAGCTCTGCTGTATCAGTGGAGTATGCACTGACAGCAGGGACTCTTTATGACAAGAAAAGCTGATCAGTTGCAAGATTTCCTATTGATGAATCCAACTCTTCACCCGGTCTAAACTAAGCCTGTGGGTTTTGTATTTTTCTTCTGAGCCTTCTTTGAGGCCTGCAGAAAGTTATGAAATAGATTTTTCTAGTCCTCCCAGGAGCAAGGCCAGGTTCACATCTTGACCTCAGAAACAAAGCAGTCTGAAAGCCAGTCTTCTCTGCCTAACATCAAGCAAACTACAACATGCAACACCAGGCAATGCTAAGTGTGAGAAATGTCAAGCAATGTATAAATATTGGGGAGGAGAAATAATAAAACCTGGCCATATTAAAAATTCCAGCAACAACAGCACAGAACAACACAATTTTGGCTCTGCTATAGTCTTTCTTACCAAGGGTGGAATCAAAGAGTGCTTAGTTGGAAGGAAGATTTCAATTACAAGTCAACAAAAGACATTCTTTATAGTAGGGCATTATTTAATTTTAGATATTTCAGTCATCTTGTTCTGTAACCATTCTAGCATATATCTGGATACGGTAATGTACAGCCACGTACAGCCACTCACAACAAGACATACTAATGAAAATAGAAAATAATCTTAAAGGATTTAATCTCCTCTCAGCAACAATAATGCAAATCAGCTCAGACAACTGGGGGACACTGATGTGAAACAAGAGTGAGGAAAGAACTGGGGTCTCATGCTTTGAACAAGCTGCCCAAGTGTGTTTTAGAAATGTGAAGGCTGTTAAACTGTGGGTTCAGGAGCTTGGAAGACAACAGAGGTGTAAAAATGATACACTGTATTTTTCATGATGAAATAGCATGAAGGAACTAAAATATGATCACAGAATACATAAATACTGAAGTAGAAGTTGCAACCAAAAGCATCAACAGTTCAACACAAGTAAGAAAACAGATTCATATCAAAGACCACAGGATTGGAACAGCTAGTGTCCATTAGCATGAGTGACAGTGGTGTTCTGTGCAAATCCCATGCATGCTGATGGAATATGGATCCTGAAATCTCCATGACCTTGATGTACAATATTTATGTCTACACCTTTAGCCTCTTGCACATAATGAGATGCAATCTTCTAGCTTTATGCACTTCACCAGGCATTCAATTAGAAAAAGCAAATTTTTTTTGGGGGGGGGGGGCGGAAGAATGCTAAGCTATTTAGACAGAAGGTAGTGAATCAAAAATTGCAAAACTTCAGCTTTCAAAAATAGCCTAAGTGACCTCTTACAATACTCTGACCACTCCATCACAAGCAGGAGGCAACCCCTGTGAAGAGCGATTTCTGGCAAAGTTCTCTCTTCACAGATGATGCACAGCTTAAGCTATAATGAGTTTTTGGGTTACAAATGCTGAACGCATTAATATTCCTTGATGATAATTATCACAGTATAAGCACCTTTCCCAATGTGAGTAGCATAAAGCAACTGAAGCAGCATTTTTACTACATTTGAAACAAGCTGGAAAATGGGATTTTCTACTCTCGTAACCTGAGGTCAATATACATCAAGCTATGCATATTAAATACATCTACCCTATATAACTATATAGATCTTTCCATATATTCACAGACATGCATGCAAATAACACCCTAATTTTTTGAATACTTAAACAAATGCGCCACACATATGAAGATGATTTCCCAAGCAAAATAAATCCAGCATTTTAAATAGGACCCAGATAGTCTGTAAACAGGCTACACCATTATTTCTTTGAAAGTGAGTTATTTTTCTACAACATCTTTTTTTTTAAAGCAGGTATTAGCTTCAGATACAGATCGAAAATTAAAAAAAATACACATAATCACCCAAACCAAAAATAAAATTTGCAGAAAAACACCGCCTTCCATGTTCAGGGTTTAAACTGCTACATGCAACACTAAGTATGGCTTACACCCGCCAGAGATAATCATTCTTTTCTTATGAACATTTGAAAATACAGTTCTTCAGTGGGCCCAAATTCTTGAACGCAGCTCACAGACAAAGTAGTGAGTAGGAGGACTGGAGAGATCAATTCCCCGGAAACAGAGGAGCTGGAGCCTCAAGCCAGGTTGCTGAGCACCTCAAAGCTCTTCCTTACCTGTCGCTGCAGCTGGTAAACCCCAGAACCGCTGTGCTGCCTCTGCACGGGGTAGGAACAGACTCATCCAGGCAGCAGCAAATCTTCTGATTTAATAATCAGACAGGCCCACCCAACCTTATAGCCTGGTCTTATACATGAACAGAGGCAAGAACAGTGCATGTCATGCAAAGCACCTAAAACCTGTGAGTTATCCCAAGAAATGAGTGAATACTCATTGCATGACATATTGCACCCAAATTCCTTCCAAAGATAACATGAGATACACTTCCCTAAACAGTACAAATGGACTTGGCTGTATTTTAAGTGCAAGACATTTAATTATTATACAAGTACTTACTGAGGATTAATTAGCATACAACAAGGATCTGAAACATGCAGACATTTGTCAAAGAAGACAGGGTTTCTAATGATTTATTATTGTTTGATTAACTACATCATGCAGTAACTATGTTACTAAATCTCTATTTTGCATACTACAGAACCTAAAAGCGTTACCTAGTGATGTACTATCTTAGTCTCAGAAGAGGGTAACAACTTGATCTTTGCTCTTCTTTTACCCCCAACTCAGCAAATGTTCATTGTTACAAATGATGTACCGGTAAAAAGCCTTTTAAAATATCACACTGTCAGTTGCAGGGTTTTTACTAAATGCTGTAATGCTGTTCTAATATTCTGTGCAAATAAACTCAGCGCAGCTTTCTTCTGACAAAATAGGAGTCAGTTTGAACCCTTAATCCGAAAAATGGGAATCAATTCTGGTGTTCTGTGAGTGTGAAATCGGCTGAATGTATTTATGCCATGTTGTCCTGCACTTCTTTTAGGAAATAAGCCATGTTAGTACCATTTCAAGAATTAAAGCATAATTTTTACTTATGTGCTGCAACATGTCTCAAATTCCCATTTGAATAGCTGGGAAGGTTTTGAGGGAATCTTTGCTAAATATTTAACAGCACTATTGGCTTATTAAATGCTGTAATGTGAAAGCCATGAAAAGATGATATAAAAAGCATGCTGGTTTTTTTTCACTTAACATTGGTGCTCACTTTGAACACCATGAAGCCCATTCATCAGAAGAACTGAGGCATTCTAAGAAGTATTCCTTCGTATTAGATAAATGCAGCAATGGCATCTTGCTATTATAAAAATGATTAAATCCCTCCTTGGTTAATTGTGTAAGATTTGTTCCTCTGCAGTTAGAATTGCCTCTCCATCCGCCTCACTAGAACAACTGAAAAGATCATGTCTGGAAATTAAGCGTAATGTAGTGAAATCAGGCTGGCACAAGACATATTACTTAAAGGCAAACCTAAGGGAAAAAAGAGTCAGGTACAGAACATGTAGCTTTGGTTTATCACACATAGAATCTGCACAGCTGACCATTTTACAGGTAGAAAATTGAATAAGTTTCTCTGCACACCACAACGCATTTGACAACTAGATAATACAGTGACAGACACGTTAAAAATACAGACGTAAGAACGAAAATATCCTATAAAAATAAACACTGAAATTAAACCAAGATTAAACCAAAATTAAAGTAACTCGGTTCACAACAACAGATGCATTTCAGTAGGAATTACTGAAAAAAAATTAAATCCACAATGAAATATATTAATATAAACTAACAAAAAAATCTCTTGGAATGGAATTGCCTGCAGAGTGTGCATTTATTCTGTAAACACTGTAACAATGATTATCTGTCCTTGCAGCTCTCAGTGGAGACTCTTGCTTTTGAAAATGTCTTGTGGTGACTTACTAAATTCAGGCTATTTCAATTAGTATTACTGCACATTAAAAATTAATTGTATTAAAGAGTGGATTAAGGTTTAAATTTCAATTCTGCAGTGTGTGTGCTAGAAATGACAGCTAAAAATCAATGCTCTCTGGCCCATAATCGGAAGTTTGTACGACCAAATAGTGTGGAACTGGCGTCAGTTTTAAAAGAATTGATAGCTCAATTCAAGGTGCGTCAGCTCTAATTCCTGATTTAAATGGGAATGCTACACAGCCACAGTATTAAGCTAAAAAAGAAACTGAAAAAAAAAAAAAGCTGCTTGCAATGAAAAAAATGCATCATCTTCATAAAGAAAAAATCCAAATTACAGCTCAAAATTCACGTTTGGTATCACCAAGGGAAAAAAGATGTTTTAATGGGATGATGACTTCATTATGGAAGATATATACTTTTTTCTGCATTTAGAACATGTTGTTAGAATACCACCCGGAATTGCAATTTGGGTCCCACTCTTACAAGCGTTCGTAGAAAAGGAAGCTTGTGCCATCTATTCATGTGAATAAAATCATATGCACACTTACATGTTTTCAAGATCAGATCTTTTCATTGCAATTCCTAATATATAGTGGTGCCAGATGCAGGTACACAGGTGACCCTAAGGACCCTGTAACAATCCTGCTTTGGGACACTTCTCTTCATGCAAACAGCTCCAGAAAGAGCAGCACCAAAGAATGCAGCCACTAGAGCCACAAGGTGACACATTTGGAAGCCCTGATACTGTGCAAGTCATGCTCAGAGCTGCAGCTTCTGCTTCCATCCCTTAGCAGAGGACCAGTGGGGATGCTCTGTCTCCAGGATGCAGTGGGAGGGGTGACAGGAAGGTTGCTATCAAATGGTATCAAAAGCATAAGTGATCAGGCACTGGACCGCAGCAATAGGAGTACAGGGGAATAGGCAACAGTTCTTTGTACCTCCACTATATATGTTAGCCATGGTCTCCTGAGCTGCCCCATTGATAAAGAACACAGGACAATTTCTTGGCCTCCACACATATGAAAGGAGTGATTATTTTCCACTTCATCATCTGACAAATCAGTTAAAAATTGCCTTCATGGCTGAAGGCTTCTTCTTGTACAACTAAGGCAGAAAGCTGCACTCCTACCCTGCTGAAGCTTGTATGTAGACATTGTTACTGTAACTTGGAAAGATTTTTTAAAAGCAAATGCCTTTAGTAAAATATTTGTATCTTTACAACAATAATATTTTTTATTACTTGGGTGAAACTGAATTTTGCAGAAGGTTCCTTAAGATCATGACACTGGATGATAAATGGACACCACTGCTATAATTCTTCCTTTGAATGTGAACACAGTGCCAAAAGGAAAGGAAACAGCTCAAGCAAAATCATTTTTTTCACTCTTATGTATTGCAAAATGTATAGGGAATAGCAAGAAGGAAAAACTATGTTCCTCTTGTTATAAATCTGGTATTGTTCTTGTCTGAAAATGGTTAGCAAGAAATGCCTGTCACTTGTATTAGCCACAAACTGGGTTTTTTTAAGAGCAAATGATGAAGAACAAGTCTAGTGAAGAGACCAACCTGGCATCACTAAAGTATTGCAAAGCCACCCAGGATACCAGAGCCTGGAATTGAACAATCATTGGTGTGCACCTAAAGAGACAAGTTGATGTCCAAAATGTTTTTAAAGATCCCCCACGCTGTGTGGACGTCCAACAGCAAGTTTGGTATCAAGAGAGTAAAGAAGATGGGTTGTAATAACAACAATAAAAAAATAATTTGGTGCAAATGGACCCCAAGGTGTAGTAGTCATCCCCATGCAACAATCACCCTTCACTGCAATTTACTGATGTTGCTTCATTACAATACAGCATACAAAGGGGGCAATATTAAGGAATACTATTTAAAGGTACAAGATCTGTGGTGCCAGCAATAGCTGGTATTGAATCCAGACTATAGATTAAAAAAGAAGGTAATTTCAGCCGAGAATACTGAAAAATGAAAACTCTTCTGAAGGCACACAAATGTGTCATTTTTACGTGACTTAGCCGAATACCACAATAAGTGATTCAAACTAAAGATTGCCAATGCATTTTAAAGGGTGAATTCAAAAATTCTTTGCAGAAGCACAGTAAGTGGCTGCAAATTAAAACAATAGGCAAAGAAGATAAGAAATGCAACTCATTTAGGCAAGGGAGAAATGTTTTCACATGATAGCAGAACACATAGAAATTAAGAAAAAGATTTGTACAGGATACAGGACCTGCAGAACAGATGGACTTCAAAGCAACTTTCAGAACTGCAGTGACAAATTCTTAAGAGGAATAAGTCAATGTTATTGACTCACAGAAGGCATCACAATTTCTGTTAACTTTCTTTCTGTTAACTGGTTCTGAGTGGGGAAGAAATGAAGGACAATTTTTGTTGTGTGGAGGTGATGTCAAGAATAGAAATCAGTTGGACTGCATCTGCGAGAAGTGATGATATAGTAAAAGGAGAAACAATTTTTTTTAAATTGGCCTCTGAAATATATAGGAAACATGAACCAAATTTGAGCGCTTTAAGGCAAGTAGCCGAATTCCCCATTAGCAAAGAGATAGTAAAACCCACAAACAATGTAGTGGCTTGCTATTTACAGCATTACAGTTCTTTTCCTTCTTAGCATATATTAGCGAATTTGTCCGGAAAAATCTCTGTGTATAAGTACTGTGTCCATTTCACATTTCAGTGACTTATTCTAGGCTAGTGACTGGGAACAACCACAAACTAGCATCCATTCTGATTCCTGTTTCAACATTCTGAAACAAAAATTGCCTTTGTAGCCTGTCAAGCAAAGACTTGGAAAAAACGAGTTCCTCCACCAAACAAGAAAGAACACCAAAAAGCAAAAGGAGAGAGAGAGAGACTGTGTAAAGCTGTGAAAGTTAACTGCATTTGTAGGAGATAATGGCATAGGAGAAGTTAAAGTCAAGGAGCCTTCCAAATCTGCTTTTTAAGGAGATGAATGGGAAGGATACGTTTTAAGAAAAAAAAGGCAGCTAGAGTGTGTTGAGAGTGCTTCCTCTTGTCAGAGAAGGGAACGGCTTCTACGGAAGCTTTAGGTTGAAGGAGACAAAGAAAATCACCAGCCCACAAAAAGACTTGCCTGGAGGACCCATTGGAAGGGTTGAAAGAGATGCACATGCAGCACAAAAGCGGCACTTGATGTAAAATACGATAACCTAGGTGACATATCACAGAAATTAGAGTCCTATTTTCTGTCACCTATTTTATTTCCATGCACCACCATGAAGGATTTTTCCTGGCGGTACAATTCTGGTCTCTACTGCTAGGCATACTCCATCACTGGTGCAAATGCAGAGGCAGGTAAAAGTAGAGAACTTTTTCTTTATTAAGAAGTATACCTAAGATTAAGTTTTCTGGGCTAGCTCTCTGCCCAAGACTATTTTTTTGATTTCTCACTTCTATAATTTTATTTTCATTATGTTTTCTTTTTAGTCTTCTTTTTTTTTGTAACCTCAGCTATATTTAATCATAAAAGGTTAAAAATACAATCCCTTTTAATTCTGACTTGAAGAATAACAGCACACAAGGAGCAATGTGGGTTAAAAGTTCAAATTTGGCAGGGAAATGTCACTCAGCTGAAGAGAAGAGTATTTAACTGCTCTGGTGAAAATTGGTTTTGATTTGATCATGTTATGACAGCTTGCAAATCACACTTTGCACTAAGTGGTATTTGGGTTAGGCTTTTTAACCAAACTTTGAAGCAAAAGGAAGGCTGCATTGCCTCTGAATGACTAATTGAACGAGGTAGTAAACATCAATATCTCCCAAGTTGTTCAATGAATTACACAGTGCTCTGCAGGAGTCTCATCTGGGGGGCTTGGAAGAGGAGTTTTTTGCACAGTTATCTGATGTCTTGGCACTTGCATAGGTGTGCAATGAAAAGCAATGAAGCCAGAAGAACAGTGGGTTCATTGTGTAGGTTGCCTGCCAGAGGCTTGGGAGAAAGGGTGCCTAGCCAAACAGCTACATATTAAGAATATACTGCTAAGGTCCCAAACTATAACATTCTAATAAAATGCTGTGTGAGAGAAAATTCAAATTGTATGGCTAGGCACTGCAAAAAGAAAACCAAAACCAGGATGTTACAGGCATATCCTTAACTCTGGCCACTCTATATGTGTTTTATGATTGCTTTTGATTACAGAAATATACTATCCCTTTTATCATTCAGTCTAACCCAAACATGAGAGTTGTACCTTTCAGTATAAATGCAGTGAATGAGGCAGTGTTTTGAAGTAGGCTTTGTCCAACACACTATGAATAGCATATTCTGTAAAATCTCTTGGATAAGTACCACCTCTATTGGATTATATTCGTGTAATAAAAATAATGTGTTATGTGGCTTTGCACCTTTGAGCAGGTCTCCTTCACTCTGCCCACTGCTTCATTTCCTCTGGGGTTTCTCCTAATGCCCTGAACTGCATAATGTATTCAAACAGCAGCTTAGTTAAGAAAAATAAATCTGCCAAAAGGAATGTTTCTTCTTCCTTTCTCTCTATACATTAAATTTACCTCCATAACTGTGTTAGTTTAAGGCCATGTGACAGAATTACTCAGTTTTGCCCCATTGATATGTTGGTCCCATGGTTTTACTTACATGTTTCACTATAAGGGCGTGTAATAGTTTTTCACAGGCAAGAAACACGAAATTGAACTTTAAGAGTTTGACATCGTGCATAGAAAACTTTAATTTGTTAATATTTATATTTCTTATTTAGTAATTAGATTTTTTCTTTTATTTCATAGACATTTATATCTGGTTTGCTGGTTGCTAAAGTAGCTGTTTCACAAGCTGAAGGAGGTGCTAGATAGGCTGTTCAGCTTGTACACACATGCATACACCCGTGTACACAAGAAGATGGTGCGTTCAATCAAAAACAACTTATATTTTAAGTAGGTATTACCATTTAACCTTACCATTGAATTTCCACTGAATCCACCTGAAGAAAGTGACTATACATGTAAAAAAGAAATGTTCAGGTGTATCTTCATACCACATATGGTCTACGCAAAACTAAGGATTTTTACCTAAATGTAATTCTAAGCTCCCATCAAGGCAGAACTTGAAGTCTTGCTAACTGAAAGTCTGGTGGTAGCTCGACCACTATGCTAGGAGACAGAAGGAGTTACTTTCCTCGGTAAGGATCATTGAGTGTGTCACTGGTTAATTCCTGTTCTATGCTCCTCATTAGCATTACTCTCAAGTTTCTGGTTATCATATCCGAAATATTAAGACATAATAAGTACGAAGGTGCAGATAATTGGATATTAACCAGAACATACTTGACTGGGCAGGAGGTAGGGCCTTGCTTAAACTAATCCTGAAATGTATTAATCACCAATTAATGAATGGGTTTCAAATTCATTTTCTATTATAGAACACCTCTGAGTATCTAAGCTTTTTCTAATAAAATGAGTTGGAATAACAGGATAGGAACAAGAAACACTCCAATTTGAGGCTGGTTTGAATTAATTCCCTATAGCTTGTTGTTACGTTCATTGAAAACAATAATCCTGGTATGACTGACTTTCTTTATAAGGTTGAGAAAATAACCATATATTATCACACTTATAGGCTCTATTTGCAAGTGCAAATGGTCATACAGAGGCTAAACTCAGAACAGAGCTAGTTCACTGGAGAACTGCTGGAGCACTATCTATATTTCCTAAGCGCAAATATAGCTCTGTAAGACAAGCAGTGTTAAGACCTGCATCAACTCCAGATGGATATTGCCAATTAATGATTTTCAGTGTGAACACAGGTATACAATATGTCAACTTCTGTAAAAAAAAAAAAACCAAACATCTCCTCTCTCCACCTTAGCCCAAAATGTGATCCACACTGGTCCACTCTGACGACCCAGGTTCTTGGAGGGTGAAAGATAAATGGTGGAATATCAAGTTTTCAAAGATTATGACATTCAGTTAACAAGCCTGGTGGGGTGAGGGGAGGCTGAGGGAGAGTGAAGGGTGTTAAGTTCAAAAGCCCCAGCTTTGGACAACTTTGCTGATTTTGCATTAAGCATGCAACCTTAACGAGCATTGCTAACTAGTTTGATATGAACGTTCTCTTCTCAACTAAGAGCCAAATTGGTTGCACACAGTTAATCTCAAATCATGGAAGTTTTTGTTAACTGGGTATATTTAAATCCAAAAAGAAATGCAAAAAACCAAGAAACAAGGTCTCAAGTTTCCCCCTTTTTTCTTTTTTAATTTTTTTTTCATAGAATATTTTTACATGTCTAAGATAATTTTGAAATGGACATGTTAGCATTTTTATTATTTGAAATAGGTGCCCACTACCGCACCAGGGAAAAAATACTGGAGATCCTTATTGTTACTAATGAAGAAAATTATAACAGATATGGTTGAAGTACTATTATTCCCTTTTCTCTCTTCTTCCTGTCCTCAGTGTTATTTACATTGATGTGAATTGCAAGTAAACCAATATTATCCATCTCTCTGTTTTTTCCTTAATTTGTTGACTTTAATTTTAGTAAGTCTTAAATAAGCGCTTACTGAAGATGAAGTAGGATATGCAAGCAAGTAGTCCTTTTATCAACAATTTTGCCACAGAAATACACAAACATTTCAATGGCTCTTCATTAGCAAACAAATCAACAAGTGATATTTTAATGCATGACTTTATTCCATCTCTGTGGGGACTGTAGTTGAGAGTGTGATGTACAGTACAGAGAAAGGAATCATCAGCCACAATGTCCCAGGGCTCTATCCATTGAGGACTTCTCAGCCTCTGCTTAAAGAGTGCATTTAATTGACTGATAGACAGTAGCTTCTTTGTTCACAGAAGACAGCGAAGTAATGGCAGCTTGAAAATCGTACCATCTACAGGATCTCCTGAGACTAGTAACAGGGGGATATGTGTCAGGAATAAATAAATAATCTAATTATTAAGCCACTTCCTGTCAAGTTAACTCCAATTTGTTGGCTTTTGAAGGCAACAAAACGAGGCATTTTTCCTCATTATGCTTCTCTTTTTATACCACTGGTAATCACAGGCGGATTAAAGGGTGCCTGATTGGTTTTTTTGTCAAGGAACTGAGAAGCAGCCAACAGTACAGAAAAACAGAGTTGGGGTTAGAAGAAATTTCATGCTTGTCTCCTTTCCAGCTCCCTAACAGCCCACACTGCTGCCCCATACAGTGCTGCCAGCTGTACAGCAAATGTGTACCCCTCCAACGGTGGCCTACCAGGCCACAGGCTCCATCCTGAGAGCTGTGAGATACCTTGCAATCTTGGCAGGTAGCTACTGCTGTCATAGGCATAATTCTAAAGGTGACCTACGAAACCCCGTCAGCTCACCAAATGCAACAATATGAGCAGCTGAAGTTCGACACCCACTCTCCATATTGGCTTCTTTTGTTTCGCTTCCTGCGTTTAGATCGCAGGGAGAAACCTCGGGACATGCTCCGCCGGAGAATCGGAGCCTTCTGTGCTCAGAACAGGGATGATTTAGAGAAAGGATGGTGAGGCTACCCTCTGTGCTGACAGCTAAACACAGCCTGAAGGAATGTGCTAAGGCTACCGATAAAGCCTGCAATACAAATGGTCAGCAACAAAGAACAAAAGGGAAGGCTGACACCATGCCATTAATTCAGCCTGTGGTGCCTAAGTATTAACATGCACAGTGTATCACTGCAGTGGCTCGGAGGAGAATCTTACAGCAGGTAGAGGGAAAGGAACCACTTTCGTACCGCCTGGCGATATCCTTCAATAGTGTCCCCTTCTTCAAGTCCTATTCATACCACAGGCAGTTCTGCAGGAAAAAATCTAAAGCTCCTGTGTGCTTTGCTTCATTTCTCTACAAAATGAACTCCAACCTGAATTGTGGACATTTTTCAAATGCTTATTTTAGTAGCATTATCCTTACTATTATTACTACTACTAATACCATTTAATAAGAAGATATTTTCATTCTATATTTGAAATTTTGAGTCCGAGGCCCCTCCTCCCCCTCAAAAAAAAGGGATTCATAGACGTTTGCAGTGTCCTGACTGAACCATTTGAGATTTTAGAAGTCAGGATGGTTTTTCCTAAAAAGCCGTCTCAAAAACCAAGCCCTTGTGTCTGCTTCCACCCCGTGAAATGAAGGGCCAGCTTCCAGCAGAGCAGTGCAGTGGGCAAAAGTGTGCATCTGGGAGGGGTGGCGGGGCGGCTGTCGCCCAGACAGGTGACACACATAACCTGACGCCCAGCGAATGGTGCCGCTCTAGCATGTTTACAGCTGCCTTTGCCGTTTCTGAACACATCTTGAATTTTTTGTTAAATTGCGCAGATAATTAAAGCCTCTTCATATTTACAGTCTGCTTCATTGGTACCATGAATTCTGTTTTCAGTTACTGTCTGCAAATTCCCCCTCTGCACAATTTCATACTAAGCAATAACACTTCATTTTACATAAGTTTTATCTGATGTCCCCATACAGAGCCGCCAGCTGTACAGCAAATGTGCAGCTCTCAAACTGAGGCCTACTAGGCCACAGGCTCCATCCTGAGATCTGTGAGGCACCTTGCTGTCATTGGCAAGCGTTCCCTGCTATCGCTGCTACCATCGCTCCACACTACACACAACTTAAAATCATCTGATTATTAGAATTTGTGGTCCACACTCCATTTTATCCTTTATTTAATCTATCCCCAGATCACACATTTGTTTAAATGTTTTGGCTGGTTTACAAATCATGCAGCCATCTGCACAGTAGGTGTGACACCATTTTTTAGACAAAAGTTACATTACAAAGCAACAAAGATAAAGTCATTTGAAATGCTTTGGTGTTTGTTATTCTGCCTGGTTTGCTTGGACCAACTCTAAGAAATAAATAGAATTATCTGTGTAAATCGATGAACATCTATGAAAAACAACACCCAGCAGAACGCAGAGCTTGCTCCATTACCTACGTTAATATCATGACAGCTGAGGAGAGATGACCTGGCCCACTTCTCATCTCTCCTGTACAGATGGCTATTAAAGAGAAAGTATCCCTTTTGTATGGTCCATGCAGAAACCCTTTATGGGCTTTTCAAATAAGCCAGCATTGCCCACAGGAGAGTAGCTTCCTGTTAGTATTAAACAGCCCAGATTTCATCTATTTCGTAACCCAGCTCCTCACAAAATAAACCTACATTTTCTCAGATGTAAAACCAAATGCTGTTTTTTCTCTAGGTATTTCAATTACATCACCTCATTTTGCAGACAAGGTGACCAAGTTTCCTGTAACTTTTGGACAACTTCTCACCATCTCTGCCTGTAAATAGGACATTCCCAGGAATCCAAAAGATTTTCCCATGCTAAGAGGGTACGATCCACCTCTTCATTGTAAATTGACAATTTCCATTTCTTACTACTTACTACTTACTGAGGAATCAGTGAAAGACAAAAAGAAGTCTCCACCTCCTTCCTCCTCTAGTGTATAGATGCACATCTCTGTATGCATTTTCTCCGAAATCTCGCGCAAGAGAGACTTCACAATATCAGTTTTACTGTACAGCAATTAAACTGACATTCTGAAGATGTGTTATTTGAGGTCAATATAGAGCAACAAGTATTAGTTTCCCAGCACAGCTTTCTGCATATGTGAAAGGAAAATAATTTTTTTTAATGACCTAAGGCATTAGACAAATAACAGAATGTGTGAATGCCACACACTATTCCAAGCAGACTAAAATTTTCCTGGTCTCCAGAAAGCCGACTGAGGTATTTCCTTTGTCTTGACATCAGTGATGTTGTCCATCTTGTCCATTGTTGCCACATGTACCGTAATGTACAGTGAACAAATGTGAGGCAAATAAGATGATTTATTTTTATAGGTTTATTATGCATGCAGTTAATACATCCATAATGCAAACATGCATATCCACACAACACACAAGCATATATACATATTATATACTTATATCACTGTCACTGAAAAAATCAGAAATCATGAGTTGCACTAAAATGTGTCTTTACATCTTCTAATGGTTACGTACTCTTCTCATTGTAAAACACAGCTGTAAAATTTCTTTGCAGAGGAAATTAAAATGTTAGATCTCACTTTCTATATACTCTTCTTTTTAAACTACAATTGTTCCAGTATAGATTTGTTTATTTGGGGCTTAATAAAGTATTTGCTGGTTTAAACTATAATTCTTGTTAACTGCAGGGTTGCTTCATCCTGTTTTCCCATTTGCTTCCTAACTTTGGTGCTTGAGTATTTTCCTTCCCTTCATTTCCTCCCCCTGCTCACACCTGCTACATCACTCAATGCTACACATCATTCCCTCAAAAACAAGCTCCCCCACTCTCCACAACAGACTTCACAAAATGTGTTTTATACATGATATCGAAAAGGTGGAAAAAGGAAAAGTCTATTTACTTATTAGAAATGACCTATATAGAAATCTTCAAAAGTGGGATTGCAAAAAGGTACTGAATCCTGACTGTTGCACTCTTCCCCTTTGCTCCCTCACTTTTCAGAGGGGTAGTGACTCTTGCTATGACACTGGGGCTTGCTCTCTCCATCGATAAAAGTATCGGCAAACTACAAAGATTGTGGCTGTTTCCCCCTTTTATCATTCTCTTTGTCAGCCTGATCAGTCCTCAATGGTAAATGTGCTGCTCTGTTGTGCACAGCCAGCGGCTTGCAATTTGCTCACTATGTTTCATGAGACAGTTGTTTGTGGCTGTTTGGAACACATTTACCTCTTTGGGGATTTATGCGCTAGTTGCAATGCCAGCCTCCATAGTGATAGAGATTTCTTTCTAACTAAAATAGATAATTAGAAGCTGGTAATTATTGGTCAAGAATTATCAGAGTGAAAAAAATTAAGCTCTTCATAAATAGTTCTTGGCAATGTCATCTCTTTACATTATCTCATGCCTAACAGCACTTTACTCAGAGCACTTACAAATTTACACTACTGCTGTTAAGCCTCATAATTTTAGATGGAGTAATTCCTTTTCTGAGTTAAACCAGACTCCTCCAGTTCTTATCCACTCTGTATGTGCATGTGTGCAAAATCCTAGGCAACTGTTACTGCAACTGTTTAGTCTATTTACACTGAACCGCATCAGATACTACAGATGTAAAGGAATCAGTGGAAGAAAAAACAATGTTTAGCTTGTCTGCTTAAAATAACACGGAAAATAATAGGAGGTGCACCGGAGTCCAGCAAACAGAACACAAACAATGGTAGACTCTCTTCCTGCCCTCTCAGGTCAAATGCCAACTGTAAACTATGTGAGCAAAACAAAGGAATGCCAGAAAGCTTCCCACTTTTCAACAGACACCATACACTCAGAATTTTCTCAAAGCAAGCTGCTAAAATGCTACCTATTCCACTCAGAGGGAAGTGCAAAAGAAAGAAAGGTGCTGAAGAATTACCATGTTTGCCAGCACCTCCTAAACCCATATGAAATGCACTTGGATTTACATTTCCACCTTTTCCACTCAAAAGCTAAGAAATTGTTTTACCAACAGATCTCAATACACAAACTGACAAACATTTTCATTTGGCAATCATCCTCCTGATTATCCAAACAAAAAGTACAAGCTTACACCTAGGTCCAAAACAATGCCTAAACAGAGAGCCTATTTAAAAAAGCCCATGGTTTGCCTAGCTTTCTGTCCGCTGGCATCCCCTAGCTTAAGCTTGAATCAGTGTGTAGTTCAAGCAAACACAGGCATTTCTTGACAAAGCATGGTGTCTAGGTATGCGCAGACAGATCTGTCAGTCAGAACTCTGGAACTTTCACTTAACACAAGCAATGAATTCCACTTCTGCATCTCTTTGTCCTCATCTATCCAATGGAAAAAGCTTATTGCCTTGTCCCATCACAAAGATGTCAGGAAGACTCCATTAAAGATTGAGGAACAGTTTTAAAATGGGAAGTTCTAGAACTAATGAACATGTAGCTGTTGAAGAAAGCCATCCCTATGACATCTTTTTAAAATAAATTGTATAATAATGAATGGAAATTATAATGTTGTCAAAGATCCTTAAGGTTATACTTCATTGGGTCATCTGCAGATTTTATTTTCCATTAGGTGACATAATCCCTCTTGTTGAATTGATTGAAATGTATAATAAAATCTGTAAAAACACTATATACCCTCCTAACAAAGAAGAGTAAGAGGCTTTTCAAATAGCCTCTAATCCCTCTTCCCCTGCTAAATGTCTAGTTGAGATTATATTTGATTAGACAAAACCACACACATATACACAACCTAAAAATACCTACCCTCAGAGGAGCTATTTTAGCCAACAAAGTAATTCTGGTTACCTTATTTAAAAGTCTAAGTTTCACACTGGGGTTTTAGAAACATATCTTTGCCTCAGTGACCTTCCATAATGCAACTTCTCTCTATGGATGTTAGCAACATGTACTCAGTTTACATCCTGGGATTGTTTTCAAGAGGCACAATAATAAGATGGGACATCACCAAATTTCTAGGCTCCCAAACTGCTAAAAAGATGCTGAGTAGCAATTATTCTCCTCAGCTGGCTAAGCATGCATTTCTATCAGTGGTTCCTACCCACTTCTGAGTGGAGTTTGGCAGATGACTTTCTACCTTCTTGTTTGTCCCATGTCCCAGCTGCCATTCCTTTTTTCTTATTCCTGAATTATGATTATGGAGTCCTTCAGGTAAGAAGACACTATATCCATCAATAACTGCAACACAGATAATGCTAGCATTTTACTATGAGAGGAAATAACAGTTCCTGAGACTGTGTGATGATGTCTGTAAAGACATTTATTGCCCCTACATTTGATCTAGGGATTATCACGCTGTTTGACTTTTAACGCCTGCCTTCTCAGATTACCTTCCCTCTTTCTTGCATTTAAAGTAACTCTTTTTTTTTTTCCTCTCTCTCTCTTCCTGAAGCTTTCTCAGTTTCCCTTCCCCAGAGAAGCGAAGACACTACATCTTGTTCTGCCAGTCTCCTACTGGGAAAGCAGGCAGGAAAACATATTTTATAAGATAGATGTGAAAAAGGGAGGGACCAACAATTTTAGGAAACCAGGACTTTTTGTTTAGTAAATGTGCTGTGTCAATGTCAATATTTACTTCTTTGTTTCATCTAATATATTTTTCAATCTACATATTCATATGCAGGCAGGTATCTATGGGGGTATATATGGATTATGCATTATATATATCCACACAAATGTGTCTGTGTGCATGTCTTCTGTATTATATATGAACACTATAAGCCTACCTACAGAAACACATAAACTAAGGCCAGTTTTAAATAGCTTGATGTCACCCCTTGAACTGTTCTCTCTAGGCAGAATGCAGTCTTGGAAAAAGGCCTGTGAACAATGATATAAATTAAAGGGGAGGAGGGAGAGCAAAATTAGAAAGATAGCCAAGGAAAAATCCAATTAGTGGTGAGAAGGCTAACAGAATAGGAGATCAGAAATTATTTTTCCCTGTGCTTCGATTCTGAGGTCACATTCAAAACTCTCTGGAACGTTGATATTCTTTTCACTCCACCCCAACACAAAATCCCCTTGCATTTGCTTAATCGAGGCTACATCATTAGGAGCTGCACTGTTAAGTCTGGCAGTGCAGATAAGAATCTTTCACTGAACACAGATTACCACAAGCATGACCGGCAAATCTCCCTGCACGTTTTGCAAGCTCCTTCTTTATTTCACTGGGAAGATTTTATATTAAGCACGTTTAAATCTGTGTCACTATGGTTATGTCATGAAGCAATATCATGCATGATTAGATATAATACAGACAAAACAATTAAATATTTTTAAAAGATTCTCTTTTCTCATTCAACCTCATCCAGCTTTTAGAAATAAAACACAGGCAGTTAATAGCTCAGTTTAAGAAAATCTCAGTCTTTTCAGAGCTGCAGGCTGAAGCTAGCTAACTGGATTTGTCCTGCTTTACTGACTCTCTCCTCCTTTCTTACCTCCCATTCTGACCCTTTATTAAAACTAATCAAAAAATAGAGAAAACAAAAGAAAATCTGAGTATTTAATGAAAGAAGTGGGCTCTTATTCTGAAAATATGAGGCACTTGGGCAAGCAAACACACCACTCTGCCATTCCAGCATCATCCCTTACCCACAATGCCCATATTCCCTGTCATGTTTCAGCGTCACTGTATGCTACAATTAAGAACACATCAAGCAAACCAGCAGAAATAGTGAGTTCTGTTGTTGGTAATAACCTGCTTTTAAATTCCACGTTATTGACCCAGATTGGATACTGTGAAGTAGCTCAAATTATCTCCTCCCCGAAGACACACAAAATATTAAATCGGAGGCTTAATCCAACAGGCAAAATGCTTTGCTCCTTCACAAAACCAGCTTGTCATTTATGTTTATCCATTTTTATGAAAAGCATATAGAATATTCATGCTCTAATTGTATTAAAACTTATTAATAAAGTACTCAGAAAAATGGGCTATTACGTTTTGGCAGGTAACTTTCTTTTACAGTGCAGCCAAATTACTAGTGCTCATGGAAGAAATCTACATGTTACTTTGAAAGAAAAACAAACAAAAAAAGATGAGCATCACACTAAGTATTTTAAGCTATAAAATGAAAAAAAACCCAGCAAATTAGCTTCTGTTGAATACGTAATTATTGGCTTGTACACATATCGTTTGGTCTGTGATTTACATGCTTTTCTGTTATTATAGGTGACAAAAAGCATAAGGGAAGCAGGAATATAAAATCAATGGTATCCATCTCTGTCTTGATAAGTGAAATTTGGAAAAAGAGCTAAAACTAAAACAAGACAACCCCGGCAACGTTATCTTATTAGCAGGCAAATGATGTGCTTGATAAATTTAATTGGCTGATAGAACTCTTAGTGCTATTACTGAGTGGTTACCAAATTGAAAACATTATGGGTAATCCTAGGGGAATAAACAAATAATAGGAAAATATGAATATCAAAGAAAAAGCAGTTTTTCTTTTATTTCAATTTACAACTGTAACAGCCTTGTAAACATCAAGCCAGGCTTGAATTCAGGAATCATAAAAGACTTTTTAAAATGCTTGTACCTTAAAGAACAGATTCCATTACTGAATGCTGCAATTCCTTATTTTTTCAAATAAATGATAGTATTTAATTGTATACAGATACACACAGTGTATTTTTCCGGACTGCTCAAACACAACAAACAATACTATTTTATGAAGATTTGAAATATTTATGTTTCCTAATGACAAAAACTCACCAGTTTTGATTTTGATACCAAGGTGCTTAAGAAGTACACAGTAGTGTCATTACCATAATAACTTCTGAAATTAAAACCTGTCTAAAACTCTATGGAAAGCTAACATCCAGTTCATTAACCATTCCTGTTAGTTTGTTTTCAATAATGCAAAAATGATTAGAAGTTTAATTTGCTAATCACCTGTGTTTTGACTGGCAGTGGATATATAATTCTCTGCAGAAGTCTAAACTAGCCCTTGCAGAAAATAAAATATGCTAATGCTTTATCAAGTCTAATAATATGAACAAAAAAATCAATCATGCCTAGGTTAATCATTGATGGATGCACAATTAATTTCTCCTTAACTGTTTAATTATAGAGGCAATGACGACCATGAGTAAGAGAAATGTCTATCTGTGAGAAGTTTTAGTGCTTCACTTACCAATCATGTGGTTTGCAACATGAACTTGGATATCCCATTCATTGTAGAAAACCATCTGACATTTGATGCACTGGTAGGTCTTCTTCTAAAGAAACAAGGGTAGACAAAATTTACTGAAAAATGTAATTGGAACCATTTCATTGTAATTCAAAATACTGAGTTCAAAGTGGTCATTTAAAGCTCTCCAGCACTGTTTTCATCACGGCTTAATTATTAATATTATTAATAATTATATTAATTATAATATACAGAACTCTGCAGTTCTGCAGTACCTTTATCACAATTTCCTGGATCTGTAGAGGCTGTTTTTTTCAGCTTCCTAACTACATGGACCCACCAGTATTGCTAAAATACTTTAAGCTTTATATTCATGGAACGAAAAATGCAATGAGGAGAAGTAGGATGTGATCCAAACAACAGAAATCAACGTTAATTTTTCATTTTATACCACTGGATTAGGCCCACTACAGAATCTCTTCTGCACTACGTATTTTAAATGGTCTCTCAGGTTACCGTCTTTCAAGGAGAGAAAAATCCCCCCTAATGTGGGCAAACTATATCCAGGCAGTTGCTTCAATACCTATTGGCAGACCTGTACTGAAATTGGGAAGGCTAGCTGGAAACTAGCCAGAGAGCAATACTTCTGGCCACATTAGATGATTGGACCTAACTTACTTAAAAATCATGGTGTATACAGAACAAATCTGTTATAAACAAGGAAATGCACTACTCTGCTCTCTTTGGTGCACTGGAGAAGTTTTTCGCTTGTGTCTCAGTGTCTTTCAAAAGAGATCTGCTATTTCACTCTCCTACAAGGTGTATCACTTATCACTTGTCCAAGACATTTCAACATCCTAAGAATGTTATTGTAGTTTCTCTTATTATTTTTCTTGACCCGAATTGGCCAAAGATTTGATATTGGAAAGCATTGTTTTAAGAGAAGAAACAAAGAGGACATTCAAAAGTAAGTTTTTTGGTTTTCACCATGAAACTGCAGTTGTCCAGGCATCTAATGAGACAAGTCAGATTCATAAAATTATTCAACTGCATAATTGGAGTATCAAGGACTTAAGTCATAAGGTAACAGTCCTGGAGAGCTCAACTGTTGTTTTGAAGATGCAACAAAGGAAAGGTAAGCCCTGAACTGCTACATGAAGGCAGTGACTTTCTGTACAGCGACAGACACCTTGCCTACATCAGCAAAAAGAAAAAAAAAAGAAGGAAAAACATATTTTTTAAAGAATGTAAAGCTACAAAAAGCTAGCACAGATGTAGTAAACTGCAGATTTCACATATATTAGAAGGGGAAGAAGCAGGGTTCACCAGAAAATGTGCATCAAATATATAGTCTGTCATGCCTATATTTAACTTCTAAAGATTTGGTATTATGCAGCTGGTATTATTGATTTTATCAAAATAAAAGTGTGGGGTTTTTTTCCCTGACTCTAAACATTATTTAAGACTTGCTGGATTTGATATCAGTGTCTAAATTTAGATGCCCTGTCCCAGACAGAAAAAGTGTCTATCCATTAAGCATCTGTCTACTTCAAGTGTGTAGGCAGTAATATAGACTTTTTAAACATATGTTATTTTGTCTTACCAAATTAACTGAAAAATTAGTGACTAATCAAAGTCAGCTCTGAAATTAAGTGTTCCTGTGGGCTCCTCTTTACAAATCTCCCATTGCTTCTCACACACAGTGGATATTTCAGTGTTCTTGATGACAATAACAAAAGGTGTTGCATCACTTCTCAGTGGAAACAACCGTAAGCCTTTTTTGCTGATTTTTTATTTAAATCAACTTTAATTTTCTGACATGTAACCAAGTTAAATCCTTATGTAGACAATCAGACTCAATGGGTACCCAGAAAACAAATTTGCTTTGACTTAGTTTTACAGTTACAATTTGTAAAGCCTGCTGTTTTAAAAGATAAAACATTTTTTCTCTTTTTTTTGTTGCTGTTACAATACTGGTAACATTGGTAGAAATTCAGATTCAGTCTAAGGATTTCCTGTTATATGTTGGTAAATTTAACCTTACTGCACTACATCTAGATCTATCAAAGACCTCTAAATAATGACAGTCACGATCAAAGATTTATTATGCTAAGCTCTTTACAAGATGCTTTTTGATGCTGACATATAGAACAACAATATTGCATAAATAACAATCACTCTCCCTTTTTTTAAAACATTGTTTCCCTTTAGAACTAGTTAGAAAATATTTCTTACTCCCTGATGACTGGCACTATATATTGTTTATTAGCATACCCCTAGCATTATTCCTGATATGTGACTTTGTTCAACAACAAAGAAACATAAACTTAATGGCTGGTCTTTTCTCTTGTTAGCACAGTAACACAGAGTGCATGTCAAGAATTGTCGGCAAAATTATGACTGATGTACATAATGACAACATATACAAAGGTTGGGGTTTTTTTGAAGTCTAATGCCAAAAAATAAACTCATTTGACAACAACAAAAAAATAATAATTTACTAGCACTTACTAGCCTCTTCAAAAGGATCTGACATATTTGCAGAATAACACACAGAGGTTTTCTTTTTATCACAAAGGGAAGAATGTTTTCAAGACTGCTGCTTGATCAAACACTACTTCTTTTTTGTTTCCAAACATATTATAAAATGTTGACATCAACTTTTATTAGCGCAACACACAGTCACCTCAAAGTGCCTAAACTTGTGCATGGTTAAATTTTTATTTTAAAAGCAAACTCAGTAAATTCCATTTACTTTTAGATTTTTAAAGTGATCAAACCCAGCCATTTTCACACCACACTGAACAAAAACCACATACTTATTTCCATGTGTTTCGTATTCTAAGGAAGTACTTTTTCATTGCAAGTTACATCTCAGTCTCAAAAGCTTTGTCAGAGCCACAGGACTTGTTACTGCTCACAGGAGCTCTGGGGTCCTGACATGCTTCATGGTTAGTTCCAGTTCCCTACTGGGATGAGATCCAGAGGGAGACCCAGCCCTTCCTCACTCTGTGTTCCCACAGAGGGGAAACTTGGGGGGATAAGGCAGAAATGAGCCCTGGGGTAATGCAACCTCATGTCCCTTGCCTGGATAGCTGGGAAAGAAGCCTTGCAGCACTTGTGTAGCACAACACAGAAAAAAAAAAAACCCAACTGGTGACTCAAGGAGGCATTTGAATCCCTTCTTAGTGTCCCTAGCCCTTTGCGATACAGTATGGCACCACAGAGAAGGAAGTACAGGGCTGCAAGAGCCATCCTTGCCAGTGACTTGCTGCAGCTGTTCATAATGAGGAACGCTGGCTGAGCCCCTCTCCCTAAGTCAGCTGTGTCTACAGAGGGCTCAGTAGGACAGAGCGGGCACCCAGGCCTTGCAGCTCACAGCCCAGGGCATATCAGTTCCACAGAATGATGAAACTGGACAGCGGGATGTACTCACACCCCGACTTCCCAACGCTGCATTTCCCAGAGCACACCTGTCAGCCTCCTGCGAGAGACAGAAACATGACAACATTCTTCTCCCCTCCAAACATAAAACCAATCCGAATCACATTTCTTGTTACAGAGTAATTTCATACCAGCAAAGGCAGACTGCAGAAGACCCGTACTAGTGCATTTCCATCTGGACTTAGGCAGCTGGAGAAGCTGTACTGCACTCTAAACTGTGCCTTGCTGCAAAACTTCCAGAGATTTGTTCCAGAGGAGAGCGACACATACATTATCAGATGGGATTAAGAATGTAGTTTTTTTCTTTTATTTCTTTTATTATTCTTTCATTTTTTTCCTAAAACTCTTGAATAAAAAACCCCACAATACTTCACTAAACCCACTCCTGTTAACCTGTCAATTTGTTTCCTATATGTTGAGCATAAAACTGAGGCCCCAGTCATTCCTGGAACCATTCAAAATTGTTGGAGAAGAGTAACTGCTTGGACAAGCTGTCTCACAAGAGCACTGGGCAATGTGGTTGCTTCTTGCATACCTGTTTGTATGCATTCCTGTTTTCAGAACCAATTTCAATCTTTCCATCATGCAAAGCTGCTGTGACTATATTTAATGAGCTTTGGACTGGACCTTCAATCCATGCAGAGCATACGTATGTGTCTCTCTAACCTTTTGAATAATTAATGTCACCCAGACCTTTAATTATTGTCCTGATCCTTACTTGTCACTTCACAGTTTTCAGAATTTCCTTCCTTTAAAGGTGCCCAAAGTGTCCATGTTATGTCAAATAAGGCTTTGCTGCTTTTATAAACGGCCCAAGAAGATGGTCTTTCAGTTGGTGCTTCAATTCTGTGTCCAGAATTTTATTTGCTTGTATAAACAAAGTAAAACAACTAACAAACACTCAACTAGGCAATTTACAGTTGTATTCAGAAGCACTTCAGAAATATGCAGAAGATCCTTCTATGTAGCCTTCTGTTCCCTGTGACTGAAGTATCTATACATTCATCTTTTTCTGTTCTCTAGCCTCATTGTATTACTTGAAAATGAACTGCGTATGCTACTTATCTGCCCATGCTCCACCTCCTTGTCAAGGTAACTCAGAATTTTATCACCTGCCTATTCTGACATTTTCCCACTTTTGTACTATCAGGGAATTTTATCACCTTACTACATATTCTTTCTTCCAGACTACTGATATGCTGCATAAACTCAACGAAATTGGTGCAAATAATGATTCTTAAGGCTTTCCATTATTCACACCTCTCCAACCTAACTTGCTTCAATTCACAAGACTCCTATGCTTTCTATACCCAAGTCAGTGTTTCTTTTTTTTTTTAATCAAAAAAAGTATCTCTCCCTATGCCATACTTATTCACCCAACAGATCAGTCTTCTGTGCTATAACATTTCAAAAGCTTTGCTAAAATCCTGGTAAATCATGTTTATAGGCTTCTCTGTCAGCACTTGTGGCTACTCTCTCAAAATACTCTTTATTGAAAATTTTAAGCATGATTCTTCCTTTGTGAATCTTTGCCTTCTATCCTTCATTAAATCCAAATTTTCTAGGTGTTCTTCTATCACGTCTTGTGATTAGCCTTTCTCCCATGTACCTCACTGTCTAAACTAAGCTCACAAACCAGCAATTTCATCCATAATCCTTACATCCCCTGTTAAAGGCCTGTTTAGTAGCTTTTCCCAGGCTATTGACACCTCTTGTTAAAAGATCGTAAATTTATCTGCCTAATGTTTATTTTTATCCTTAGCTCCTTTCTCTGAGAATTTTGGGATAGATTTTTTCCTGTGTTTGTAAGACACTTTTTGTATACTATATTCTACTATATTACACCTGATCCATACTTCATTCTTTTCCATGGGGAGGATATGTCACAAGCTCCATGATAAAGCATTTTTTCAGCAATACTGGTTTCCTTGATTACATCCATATACCTTTTCTAGATCTCCTGTTTTCCCCCCCTTTTAATTTATGAAAAGTAACAAAAAATATGTCTTAGAGATTCTTATGCACTGTGTCTACATTCCCTCTTTTGCTTGCAGGTTGCAGGTATCCCTAGTTTATTCTATACTCCTTTCAGACCTCTCTTGCATGCATTACCAAAAATGGTTTTGATGTGTGCCCTTCAACCTAACAATAACCTCCTGTCTACACCTAGGTACACTGTTTACCTTTGTCACACCAGTAAAGGGGACTTTAAAGGCTTTTTCCACTCAGTTTTAGCACAGAACAAGGGCATGGATAAATGACAAAGCTGAGACAACCTACTGCTGCCAAAAGAGGGTGATGCCACACCTCCCACATCCTCTCATTCCCCTTTCTTCAAGACGAAGCATTCAATCACAGTTCCCTTCACTTTAAATCCAGGGTGGAGCTAATTCAATCTATTAAAACAGCATACAGGTAACCTGACAAGAGAAAGTGAACAGCTTTCAACAAATCATACGAAAACCAAGTTAAAACTCGCACACTAATACAGCATCTTGCCACTGCTAACCCCTCATGCTGCCAGCTGATGTTTCGTACCATTATTTTATTAAGTGTTTGCAGTGTGCTTGGCCCTGCATGAGGCACAAGAGCAACCACAGTCCTAGTTTATTTGTCCATTTAGCCATTTTTCATCATAGCTCAGATTATTTTTGACAGTACCTTAATTGAGGATTTATTTTCTACCTTCCTGGATGCTTATTTTGTCAACCTTAAGCTCTAAAAAATCTAAGCATATGTTAGCCAGTTTCTCTGCATAGTTAGCTATTTATCTTGCTTATGGGGCACTGTCATCTTGCATATTTTTTGAACTGACTAATTGCTAACTCTTCTCATTGCTCACACAACATTCTTTAATTAGTATTTCCTGATTGCTTTTAGAAACATATTCATAACAATTTTATGAGGATTTTTCTGTACTTCTGCATTTTTTAGCAGGGTCCCAAGTCCAACAGGGTTTGACTGCACATGCCTAGAGACAGAATACAATCAATCCCAAAAGGTAAGCAAAAAAAATGGAGAAAAAGATGACTTTTTCTGATTTCTTTCATTATGGTTAGTTATTGATTTAATACACAAAAACCACTGAGGCACAAATACAAATGTTCATTCTATCAGTCCTTCCTTCTCTACTCGGCTTGAAGTCTTGGTCTGCTGTTCTGTTTTTCACCTTTACGTTCTGGATTCTGCATTTAATCACGTCTATCCTCAACATCTCTTAGTTATAAACCCTTCCTTCCCCAGGTTGATGAAGTACACCTGCTTGCAATGTCTCGCATCCCCACACAGAAAGAACCACATCTTGCAACATTTAAAAACTGCATCTCTTCCTTGCAAGCTCTCTAATACTTTAAATCTCTCTAGGTCTTTGAAACGCAGTGAGGTACCTTTCAGAAAAGGGACTCCAAAACTGGCAGCACATGGCTGTATATATTTTCTCTCTATTACTTTGTATCGGGCTTACACAGTTGATGAGTACCAACAGCTTTAATTAAGTACTGTGAGTTTGGTTTGGGATCTGAAAACCCAATAGGCTCCTTTCGGTCTTTCTATTCTGGGCCTGATTCTGGGTGAGGCTGGGCCTCTGAGCACTGCAAACGTAGCATCAGCAGCTCAACTTCCCGTCAGCATCCCCACTTCTTTCTACCTACTTACATTGCACTTAAAATCAAAGAAGGCTGCCAACCCTCTGAAGCCAGAGAGCTGATAACCCATCAAGAAGCATCCTAACATTCAGCACCTCGGTATCAGAGCAGCTATAAAGAGAAATTACGATCAAGATTGCGCTGATCAATATGCAGATGACGTGGCATCAAAGCACAGGCCATAGAGCATGAGTTGGCAGGACTGAGATGCAAAAAGCTGATATTCTGGTAAGCTGATAGACTTTCTTCTTTTTAAAGTCGCTTTTTTCCCTTTGTTTTAAAAAGGCATGCTAAGACAGACTGTAATTCAATAAAGCCACTACTTTCTTCACCAACAATCAGCAACAGATGTAGCCCAATAAAATTAATAGTTTGCAAGTACGCACGAGAGAATACTCTTTTGTCTCTTTTCTCCATCACAAATTTTGTAAAAACTCTCTGGATTTTAACAGAAAGGCAAAATCAGGGGCTTTTTATATACCTTTGACTTAAACACTAAAACTACTTATCTCCCACACTACGGAAAATCAATGCAGACTAATTTCACTTTCCAAAGTGTGACCCAGGACCCTCCTCCTACCTTTAATTGTCCACTTTAAACTCAACCTGCAGAATTCTGGGCTATTACTTACCAAGATAATTTAATCCTACAGAAATGAACTTGTGCTCAAAAATATGCAACATTAATATTAATGTACAAACAGAAATATATTACTCATACATAATATATAAGAAATTAATTTTCATTGAAATATCAGGAGAAGGATTAAACCCCTTAGATCCTTCTCATGCAATTAGCTCTGCACTTGGGGAAGTCAATGGGACTTCACAAATGAAGGCTTCACATGATAACACTGGCAAGACAACATGAGAAAATCTGACATGAACAGAGTTCTACAATCATAGTGCTGTAGTTGTAGTACTATTCTGTATGGATACTCGTAGGCCACATCAGTGCTAACAAATACACTGGTAGCGTTTAAGCTGGCACACAGCTGCTGACATTGCAATGCTGCTTGACTGCGTGCCCAGTTGAAAAACCTCCACTGGGGCAGTGCAGCTGCCCAAGGAAGCGGTGTACCAGCAAAACAAGCACTCCACTGAGCCAGTTTTCAATGCTATCCACAATGATTTGTGTCTAGCCATTTTTTCCTATGAAGATACACTTGCTTTCCTCTAAGGCAATTAAGGGAACTTCCCAGAATCCCCTCTGTCTCATTTCATAACTTTTTACTTTCAAATTATTTCTTAAAATACGTCTTTCAGCAGTTCCTCTTAGTTATGTCATGTAATAAGACCACTTCTTTTCGCATGACGCTTCAGTCTAACATTTCCCCATCAGAAAAAAAACAGAGTGCAGATTTTGTTTCAGAAGCAGAATGTCATACTTTTAGGCTTGCAGGACCTCAACTACCATCACATGGACTACTAGCTGTGAAGTAGGGAACACAAGAAAACTGAGGAGCTACAGTTAAGAGACATAGCTCAGGGAAATCATCAGGTGATGCAGGCATTCCTTGACTAGGCGTAAAAAAGAAGCACCAAGAAGCAGAACCGGATCAAGTGCAAGCTGGCCACTGTGATGGCTGCAAGGTTGTCATATGCAGACAGACATGTTACTAGAGTTTGACATTGAATCTATTCCAGCTATTAGAGCAGAAACCAAAAAAGAGGACTGTTGTAGTAGTGGGAAAACAAATACAAAAGGCAATCTGGATGCTTGGGAGTCTTGGATAGTTCTTTGTTGGTGAACCACTCCATTTCCTATCAGAAAATGTAAGAGAGGAAGAGGTGGCCTTCCAGATATGAAAAGCCATTAGGTGTGCCTTTCTGCACAGTGTTGAATCTGGATAACAGGTAAAAACCAGAGGAAATCCATCCCACACAGGATACCAAAACCGTGGAAGCACAATTGAAGGGGACAAATAGCCTCCTTTTCTCCTACCCTCCACCTCATTTTTGAGTACACAAGCAGCAAGCAATATTTAAATGGATGTATTTTAAAGTTGCTCTTCACAGGCATGTCACAGGATCTTCAAATTATCAGTGAACGCATGTGAGGCTTTTCTCTTGAGGAATTCAGGCCTTAAATAAAAACCAGAGGCAAGAGACTTTTTCCCAGATTTCCACATTATTACTGGTAGCACTGAACTGAGATGCTCGGTAGGGGTCTCGGCCCTTTACTCCCTAACTTACAAAGGCATACACTAGAAACAATGCTTCGACCACTAAGGAAGAAAAGGATAATGTCAACATACATGTGGTAGGTAGGCCCAAAGGATGGTGGAAACCACAGAATCACCAAATGATTGAAGCTGTCTGTTGTCCAGTTTGCTGCTCAAGCAGGGCCATCTAGAGCCGGACCGTGTCCAGATGGCTTGTGAATATCTCAAAGGCTACACAACCCCTCTAGGCAACCTGTGCCAGTGCTCAGTCAGCCTCATGGTAGAAGTGTTTCCAGATGTTCAGAGGGAACCTCCTGTGTGTAGGTTTGTGCCTACTGCCTCTTGTCCTGAACTCATCACTGTCTACAACTACCTGAAAGGAGGTTGTGACGGGGTGGGTGATGGGCTCTTCTCACAAGTGACAGAGATGGGATGAGAGGAAATGGCCACAAGTTGTGCCAGGGGAGGTTTAGACTGGACATTAGTAAGAATTTCTTCACTGAAAGGGTGGTCAGGGATTGGCACAGCTGCCCAGGGAGGGGGTGGAGTCGCCATCCCTGGAGGTGTTTAAAAGACAGGTAGATGAGTTTCTTAGGGACAGGGTTTAGTAGGGAGACAGGTACGGTTGGACTTGATGATCTCAGAGGTCTCTTCCAACCTTATGATTCTATGATTCTATGAAATGTCCCATGGTAAGGAAGGATGTGAGCAGCAGACACATTTCTGCTGTCATATTCAGCAGAATACACTGTATAAAAATACCATAGGTCATATTTTATACAATCATGTAACACAATGCAGGAAATCAAACAAATGAAAGATGGGTTTGGCAGGAGAAAAAAGTATCTAAAGGTTTTGAACCACTAGGCATAAGATCAATTACCAGCCATCACAGAGTTATGGGAGGTCAAAGAAGAGAACTCTTTAACAAGATGCTATGTATCAGGTGGTTCATTTATGTTCATTTTGTACAACATTGTGAAACAAGCAGTACTAGGGCTACACATCCATTTCAAATTAACGGTTGGCTCATTTTATATCCCTGATGACAGAGTAACAAATTTAGGTGTTACATTTGTTGTATGAAACAAACCCCACACACATTACATATAACAACTTTATTGAGCAGTGGTAAAAAACACTTCTCAAAACATTTACAATCACTTAAGAAGTTTGTGAGCACCACAAAGAAGAGATCGTGGTTTTGTGTAGCTTCATTTCTTGTGACTGAAAGACTTTTGCATAACAACCAGGCATGAACTTTAGTTAAAGCCATCTTCCTGGTTTTGATCTCTTTCCTGTCTGGATTCTGTCACTTGCTGGGTCAAATCTCTTCCCCAAAATTGTGAAAACTTCATAGGCCTTGGGAGTCCTTCTTGTTTTTCTTGAAACTGGCCAAGAGTAGTCCAAAAGTAAGAGCAGAGAGAGAGAACTCTGTAGAGGTATGCAAACCAGCAAAGTGAGACATGCCATGATTTCCCCCATTTTGAGATAATCAGGCTAAAAAAAGGGGAAATTTCTTGTTCTTTCTACCCAATTCTGAGGTCAGAGTACAAATACTCATCATTATTCTAATTTCCCACAAGGGCTGTGCAGAAGGAAAATCATGGCATGTTACCCTGGTCACTTGGCCAGCATATACACAGAATCACAGAATCATTTAAGTTTCATTTCATCATTTAAGATCATTGAGTCCAACCGTAAACCTCACACTGCCAAGTCCCGCTAAACTATGTTCCTAAGCACTACACATCTTTTTAAACACCTCCAGGGATCGTCACTCAGCCACTTCCCTGTGCAGCCTGTTCCAGCGCTTGACAACCCTTTCTGTGAAGCGATTTTTCATAATATCCAGTCTAAACATCCCCTGGCACACCTTGAGGTCATTTCCTTTTGTCCTATCACTTGTTACTTGGGAGAAGAGACCAATACCTGCTTCAATACAACCTCCTTCCATGTAGTTGTAGAGAGCAATAAGGTCTCCCCTCAGCCTCCTTTGCTCCAGACTAAACAACCCCTTTCCTTAGCTGCTCCTCATAAGACTTGTGCTTCATTAGCTTCATTGTTCTTCTTTGTATATGTATCGGGAAAGCCACATGAGGACTGAGAACTGCACAGCAGATCTGTTGGAGTACACATCTCAGGATGCTTTGTCTCATAAAGCTTTGCAAATCTACATTTGCCCTCTCTAGAGATGCTTGAGGTCTTCATCCATATTCCTGTGATCCTCTCCAGTTCTTCTGCCTTTCTTCAAGCAGGCATTCCCCCCAGTGTATTGTTTCATGAAAATCTTGGTTTGGTGCTCTTAAAACTTTAGAGAACACTTTATCCTTTCTTTCTCTCATGCAAAGTTTTCCATAGGTGTGAAGAAGGTGTCTCTTCAAATCTCTCATCTGGAGCATCTGACAAATAACAAGACAGACAAACAGTATTAGATTTTAATAGCAGACAGGAAACTAAGAAAATTCACTATAATTATCCCTCTTGTTTCTGTTCAGCAGCTCCCAGTCAACAAATGGTCTTCCTTACACAGACGCAATTCATGGTGTGCAAGAGAAGGTGGGAAGTTTGCTGCTTAAGTTTGGTAGGATCTACAGCAACAGGATAATAAATAACACCATCTTTGCTAAATTCAGAAAGGACTTTGTCTAATAGCTCACTACTTAAAGAGTGAAGATAAAGAGAAGAGAAATGCTTAAGCTCGTATCTTGGCAGCCAGTCCATGGCAGTGGCACTATCAGAAATCAGAACATAGCATAACGTGAAGGTGGCCTACCATGGCAAGAAAAACAGGCTAGCCCTTTCTAAAGATATATATATATCGTCATATCCTGAAAATAATGTCAAAATGATGCAAGAAGACAAAAATCTTTGGTTTTAGTGAGCTCATTCTGAAACTCCAGAGTAGAAAATGTTTGCCGCAGATTAGTTAGACAAACTATTTCAAAGGCCAGCAACAAACCTTTACATTTTTCTGTCCCCAAATCCAAAATCCAGCATAAGAACAACTTGTTCAGGGCTTGGATTCACTGACAGGAAACCCAAGACACTACTTCTTACATTTACATTACAAGTTTATATGCTTATCTATAAAAATTCTCTAGTCAGAATGATCAGCTTGGATTGCCGAAGAGGAAGATTATTTTAATTTCTTTATGTATTTCAATTAAATGCATGACTATTGATTTCACCGCATTTTTTTCAGTTAAAAGCACAGTGATTTATGCTGCTAAAATGCTATTGCCTGCCCTGCCAAAAGCATGCATCTGGGAACATTTCTGGGTTGTTCAAGTCTTTTCTCTCTTCTTTCTGCCTCTGACTGCCAGTGCATGCTGTTGAAATAAACCAGCTACTTCAAAAGGCAGTTCCTGTTTTCTGTCTTTTGAGTTTGGCAATGTTCTAAGAAGAGGAAAGGAATAGCAAGAGCAGAAAGGTAGATCCAGAGCCCATGAATAAAGAGAAAAATGTAATGAAAAAACAGTACACTTACCTGAGCTCCATTCTTTCTCCCAGGGTGGTACCATTTCTGGATTCAGCTGAGATTGAATAAGTTGAGTTTCAAGGAGCTACCAGCTCTCTGCAGTATTGTCAGCCTGCACTTCCTTGGCTCCTTCCGAGATGCTGCTGCTGTGATGTGCCCAGTGTCCCCTGCTGTGACATGCCCATTCTGGCATATGGCTCTGTGCAACCACAACAGGACAGAAAAGCAGCCCCAGATTCACACTTATTTTGGTGTGACAGTTGCTACTTCTCTCCTTTGTCCGGCAATTCTGATATTCTTTACGCTAATGAGTTTCTGCAAGTCTTTTGTAACACCTAAATAAGCATCTTTATTCCTGCAGTAATTTGGAACTGTACTTGCACTGCTCCTTCTCTTCTCAGGACCAGAAAACTCAGAGGGTTCTTGTATTATTAATGAAGAACTTTCTGCAGTGCCATGGGTAATACAGTATTCACATGAGCTTCACATTCATGGAACAAAGTGATATATAACTTAAGCTACTTACAGAAGCAATAATGCTTGTTGAGCATGTACTCTGAAAGTTACCAACAGGACCCCAAACTGAGCGCAGCTGCACATATGAGATACACCAGGCTGGAGTCCATTCCCTCCTCCCTTGCTAGCCAAGCAATTAACAGTATAATTATTATTGCAAGGTTATACTGGTATGATTCTGCATGTACAAAAGTTGTGATGCTCAAGAAGTGATGGCACACCTTCTGCTGAGTCAGGAGTTCTCTCATCAGGTGCATGACAGTGCACTGAGCAAGAACAAGACAAGTAAGGCTGCACAGGTTTTCCTGAACACTGCTTTTCATCTTCCAAGTGTTTTACAAAAAATGTACTGGAATCAAGCATAGTAACACAAATTTCAGGAATTATCGGTCTTATTTTCTCAAGAAGGAAAACGAAGCAGAGATCTTCAAGTGGAATTGTCCAAGTTAAAAAGGCCAATGAGTGACAAAAAAAGGATTGATGTCTAGTTTCAAATTCACCATATCAGACCTCCTTCTCCATTTTTAAATATTAGTTATCACCCAGATTACTATCCAAGCCTAACAATGTCCTCCCAATAACTCAAAATCTTTATAAGAAATCTACAACCTGAATTCAACACCTCATTAAGCTCAAAGAATAAGTTACAGAGTTAACAATTTTAGAACTCTTTCAATAGCTACCTATCCAGTGTGCCAGTTTAAGTCTGTTGGATAGCTTACCGGTAATAGATTCAGCAGTACAATGGGCTTAATGAGTTCGGATCTGTTCCTTGAGTTGTTGTAAATTTTGATGAGCACTACTCATCATTTCCTACCCCAACTGAAAGTTAACTTTCAGTCAAGAAGATTAAGGCCAACATGTTTCACTCCACAAGCAGAGTGAGCTCAGCAGGTGATACCTCCACTGATGACATGATATCATTTTAAGGTAATTGAAACCTAACAAAAAAGGGAAAGTTTTCTATTTTAACCATAAGAATATTTGGTAAAGCAGCTGGAATTGATATTTTTTGTTTTGTGGTATTTTTTATCTTAAAAAGATATTTTCTAGTACTTTCAGCATAGTAATCTATTACCAAGTAACAAAGAGCATTCAGCATGGTCTGATAACTAGGTCTTGCCTCTGGAATGAAGTATTTTTTATATTAAGGTTGGCATCTCAAACCACATGACTCTCAATAATGCAAATGAAATTTTACTTCTTAGTCTTACGATTTTTTAAAAAAAATTTCCCCAAAATAGCATGCTTAAGTAGTCATCTTCAACATCCCATGCAATTAGAGAAATACCCTTCCAGTGAAGTAGCAAAGCCACTGACTAATACATTTTAGAAATCCAATTTGGTTTTACTGTTTGTGCTATATGCCTATGTTGTAATTTCTCTCAGCCTGGACATCCAATCTGCAGTGTTAAACATTTTTGTGTTACCACTTTCAGTTTTTATTCTCATTGCTATAATGCTTGAATCACTACAATTTGAAAGTAATAATATCTGTCAGAAAAAAAAATTACCATTCAGGATTTTCCAAACATGCATTTTTATGGTTTACAGAAGTACTAATGCTCTATCAGAAACCTGATAGCTTTGTGCTTCCCATGAGAAGAGAATCCGAAAGTCTAGGTTACTTATGTGGAGTCTAGAACCACAGACACTGAAAAATCAGTTTACAAGTTCTGAACGGGGGTGAGGGGCAAACGATGACTTGTAATGTAAATGCTCGTCACAAATCTTGATGTAGTTTAAAAGGCTTTTTCATCTTAAATCTGTTTTTTAAAATCCAAGGGAGTGAGAAGAGGAACACGATGCCAGTCAGAAGATGCCATAAGAACTCTGATCCAAGTACACAATTGCCTGATGACACCGAAGCTATCCAACCTTATATCACCACAAAGGACCCTCAAATCTCTATTCTATTTTACAAGCAAGAGAAAGACAAATTGGTAACATGTGGGAAGAGAGATTGGTAACTGTCACTTGGGAAAAGATGACAGAAACAGAAACCAGGATGACTCTGAATCTACCAAAACATGCGCTGGTAATCCTGTGGTTCCCACTCAGCAGCAGCACTACGGAATCACGATTGGCCTGAAACACATCTAATGGGAGCCATTCCTTTTCCCTCTTCTTTGAAAAGAAGTTTTTCCTTAGACCTGCACTTCTCAGCCTAACAACCTGCTCCTTCCATAAAGTTGACACCACAACACATTCCCCATGTGTGCCCCACTAAGGCCCAGTGTGCAAACTGGAGATGCAGAAGTCATGAAGGCATAGGGTCCTTCCCTGGCAGATGCATCCCGATTGGCACTTCACACTCATCTCCAGGCTCTACTTCCCTCTCACTAGCACTCTAGGCCCTGTGCTGCCTCAGTGGCTTTCTCCCAGCCTATCTCCAGCTATGTTCTTGGCAGCTCCACAGACACTTACCTCCTGGCCCACATATCCTTATTTATTTCCCCTCCTCCCTCCCGCTCTCCAGTTTGCGCAACATTGTTGGATGACATGCTGAGAGATTTCTTACCCAACAGATGGGCTCACAAACAGGGAGTGAGGAAGGTGATGGAAGAGCAGCAGCTCCCTACCCACAGGGTAGCCATACACATTCACAACAATGGGTTGCACCATGCTTGTACCATTACAGGCTAAAAGCTTTCCTGAAACAAAAGCTATTATTTCTTATCATTTGTTTGTGTTGTTTTTAGGCTTCCTGAACTATAAGGGGTCATCATGCAAGATACCATGCCTAAAATATTTACTTTAAGTGGTTCTATTGATAATAATTCTGAAGATAAAACAGATTCCCTTCCCTCTGTACGTGACCACTCTGTCTTCCCCTACAAAGGTATCATTTGGTCACTGGTGACTGAGGAAGCAGATGAGATGTATCAAGACTTTGACTGTTTTTTTCTGAAACACGTATTTACTTTCTAAGCTACGCTTAGATTTCAATCATTAGGCACTAGGTGTTTTAGTAACATCAAAATGTTTTTTCATCAGGAATGGAAGGAAAAACACAACTAGGAATTGCATCCAAAGGACTGATTTCCCAGTTTACCTTAGGCTAAGTGTCGCACTTCTACTTAATCAAAATATGCTATAAGAGGGAAAAAGGAATGTCTACAACACAATTTACAAAAAACACCCTCAATTTGTTGCTCACAAATATTTTTTAAAAATCCACCCCTTATGCCAGTATTTGGCTCACTGTATTCTACTCCTCTGTCATTAATGCTCTCTGCCGTAAGCACAACGCCTAGCTAGGGATTCCAACACGTAAGGGAGTGAGGATAAGATTCCAGATCTCAGTTGTGCTGGCATGAAGATAGGTCTCCTCAGTGATACAGAAGACAATATCCTAGGGAGACTGGAATTAGTCCTATTCCCCACAATTCAATCCAAGATGTAAGACATATCAAGAAGCAAGTAATTACTAGCTAATGGCTATGGATGGAAATGTAACATGATTCAGTCCAAGCATTTCATGACAAGTGACAAGACGGCTTGAAAACAGGGGGATTTTTTCCAAAGGGATGGAAAATGTCAAGAGCAAAGAAAAAATGGTTACCTCTTCAGTTTGGGAGGGGCTGATTCTGGGCATTGGAGATACTTGTGGTGTTTTCAGCTGTGTACTGTTGCTGTCTGGAACAAGCTCTCTGTGGATTGACTGAATATGGTTTTGGAGTTCACTTTCTGATTCAAATTTAACATTGCAACTAGAACATCGAGTCTTCAGTCCCCCTGCCTTGCTTTTGTTCTCAATGGAACTCAAGTTCTCATTTTGGCCCATGCCTTGTCTGTTACTGCTTGAAGGGATGTTGACACTTGGACTACCACTTTTACTGAGATTAACACAGCTAGCACACAGACCATATGGCAGACCGTTGATGTCAAGTTTCACTAAATCCTGTTTTGAACGGAATTCCTTCAGGCAAGAAGCACACTTGTACAGTTTCTGGAGATGCTGTGCACGCCCCGTGGACTGCACGGCAGAACCATTTCCAGTTTTCTGCATGTGGAACGTGCCGTGGATTTTCAGTTCCAGCGTGGAGGTCACTGTCTGCATGCACACCACACAGCGGAACCCTGTCAAGGAGTTCCTTAAATCAGGGTGCATTTGGCAATGCTCTAAAAATTCCTCCTCACTCTGGAGGGGCATCTTGCAAATCCTGCAGTTTCCAGTGTCCAGGCTCTTACTATGCGTGACCTTATGTTCAGTAAGAGTCAGAAGAGATGGAAACCGCTCACCACAGATTGGGCACATATAATGTTTCACTGGTCCCAAGTGTGTCTGCATGTGTTCTCGGAGTCCATTTTCAGAGAAGAATGTTCGAGAACACACATTACACTTGTAATTCCCTTTAATGAGTTCAGCCTTCTTCTTCACTATGGCACTTTCTCCAGGTCGAATGTTGTGGTCTCGAAGCTGGTGATTTTGCAGGAGGGTCTCCATAGTATAAGCTGCTCCACAAATGTCACAGCCATACATAGGCTCAGATGTGTCCACATCTTCTTCGCTGCCATCGTGGCTGTTATGGGACTCCTGGCTATTTGTCAACAAGGTCTGGAGTTCCACTTCCTCTTTCTGAACCTGCTCTGATGCTCCATTCGTTCCACAGTTCGGAGTTTTTGTTTCAAAAACACAATGTTTTTCCCTTAAGTGCTTTTCCAGCAAGATGATAGCATGGAAAGCTTTGCTGCAGAACTTGCAATTGTACTTCTTGCTGTGTGTAGTAATGTGACACTGCAGCTCCACCTCTGTACCAAAGGACTCGCCACAGAAGATGCACTTGTGTACTTTGCCTTGGTTCTCCAGGTGGTTGTGTTTAACATGAAGCTGTAGGTCAGTCTCATTGCGGAAATCCCAGTTGCAAGATGTACATCTGTATACCTTCTTTTCATTGCTGTGCTTCACAGCCAAATGTAGCTGAATGGAGACTTTAGAGTCAAAAACCTCCTGGCACAAGGTGCAGCGGAAGAACACAAATGTGTGCATGTCCAGTAGGTGTTTCTGCAAGTCATCCACGGAAGTGAACTGCTTGTCACAGCTTTCACAGATGTAGTAAGTTGAGGTGATCATGAAATGAATGGTAACGTGCTTCAGCAGAGACTCCTGATTTGGAAATTCCTTGTTGCACTGGGGGCAGGTCAGTTTTGGCAGGACGGTGTCAAGATGTGTTTTTAAATGAGTCTGAAAACCGTCCAAGGAAGTATACTTAGCACCGCACTGATTACAAATATATTCACCTGCAGGACGAGGAGGAGCACCTCCAACTGCCTGCATCATCTTTAGAGAGGTCTGCTCAATGGTTACAGGAGATAAGGGACTCATGGCTCTGGATTTTTTTCCATTGTGGATATAATTCAGTGCTAAAGGAATGTTCTTATGGTTCTCCTTGATATGCTTGTTCAGTTTAAGAACGCTATTAAATATTGGAGAATTTGTACAGTAGGAACAAGAATACACTTCCACCACTGGATCTTTTGGGGTTCCAAGCACAGGAGAACCAAAACGGGAACTGCTAAGATCACAATGGACTTGTCTAATATGCTCTTCCAGAGAAGAATCTGTAAGAAAACCCATATAGCAATGGGGACAAAAGAAAGCATTACTGTCCTTAGTAGCAGGGTTGGCAAATCCATGAGAACATCGGATGTGTTCCTGAAGGGTGTTGAGGTCATTGAATACTTCAGAGCAGAAGTTGCACTGGTACACCATGGCAGGCATAGTAGAAACAATCAGTGCTGGGTCAGGAGCTTCGTGGACTTGCTTAAGATGTTCATTCAGATTGTAGAGAGATGGCAATACCTCCAAACAATACTGACAGATATGGGCTTGTTCGGGTTTATCTAAATGCATAGTTTTCAGATGTATCTGCAAAACTGCAAGGCTGGAAAATAACTGTTTGTTGCAATAAATGCAGCTATAGGTAACTTTTGGCTGTTTACTTGAAGGCCCAGTGATATCTGGCACTTGCTGAGCTGCCCGCTTCCTTCCACGACCTTTTGGTATAGGGGGAGCTGTTTCCACCATTGTTGAACTGTCCACTGAGAGATTGGAATCTGGAGTGGTGCTAGAGACTGAGGTGTAGCCCACAGTTACCAAAGATGGGCTGTTGCTGTGGTTACAGGACTCTGGCTGCTGGTGACTGTCCATGTGACTGTACAGCTCCTCCACAGTATGAAAGTTCTCAGAGCAAATGCTGCATGAATTCTTCTTCTCACCATTATGAGACTGCTCCATGTGATTCATCAGAGATGTTTCCTCTACAAAGAGTTCATGACAGTAAACACACTGAAGAGCTGATCGGTCTTCATTAGGGGAACACTCGGGGTGACATTCTGCAATGTGCTTCTGAAGATCTTCAGGAAAATCAAAGCCTTCTTCACACTGACTGCATTTTTGAGTGTCTTTCATTTTCCAGTCATCCATTCGGGAAGCAGACTGGGAGCCGTCTTTGTTCCTCTCATGAACCTGCATGTGACCATGCAGTGAACTAGATGACAGGAATCCACGTCTACAAATGGCACACTTATATGGCTTGTTGGACGTATGAGTCTTTAAGTGAATTTTAAGATGATCACTCCTTGAGAATGCTGCATCACACTCACTGCAGTGATACTTCTTGTCTCCCGTATGAAGCTTTATGTGGCGGTCCCTGCTTCGTTTGTGTTTGAAGAGACGACTGCAATACGTACATTTGAAAGGGAGCTTGTCACTGTGACTTTGCTCGTGGTGCTTTAAGTAGCTGAGACGACTGAACGATTTGTCACAAAACTGGCAAGGATAGGGCAACCCTGGACCTCCTTCTTCTTCACCAAAATCACAACCTTCTCCATGGCTCGGGGAAGTCTGGTCCTTGCTAGAAGGCGATGATGCTGGCCATGAGCAAGTGGGGTCATCCTCAACATCCACTCCATCTGAAATGAGAAAGAAACATGTCCACAAGATTAATCACTACAGTTCAAAGGAGACAGTAAAAGCTTTTGAACAACATAGATCTACTGCTCCTAAATAGCTAAAATATATTAAACTCAGACTAGGATATTTCTTATACCTGTATCCAACAGCTTCAAGACCACATTTATTTTTATCAGACTGTAAACCATTAAAGTTATTAAATAGTTCTGTGCCTGTATTACCTTTTTATTGCTTTTTATCATTCTTTCTCAGTTGCAGGACATGTATTATACATTGACAACTTTATTAAAATGCAGATTTTAATATATTTAATGTTTCTTTTGTATCCATTGTAAAATGATTTGCATATTATGTGAGCATCTGAAGCGTCAAAGGAAAGGAGAAAATATTACAGGAATGATGTAAAATTAATACAGTCAACCCACATGCCCAATATTTAATGAAAAGATTCCCCCTGCTTTATCACAGGTTTTCTTTTTTTTTCCTTGAAGTTGATTCTGAACACAGAAATGTTTTAAAGGCTATTACTGAGAGAGACCTGGCTGTTACTCTAAACAGTAATAGGAAAAATTACAGAGGAGGAACAGGACACCAATATAAACAGTGATGTTTTCTCTAATAAAGTGCAACCAGATTTCCCCAATAATGATAGAATTCAGTTATTGAAAGCTGGCAGCTGCATTGTTAAATGTTCAAAACAAACTAACAAATCAACAGTCAGGATCAAGGAAAATGAGAATGTTTCAAAAGGGTCAGTTGTGAACAGCAGGTTTTTTTCCTTTTTAAGTTCAAGAGGTTGCCCAACATTTCTTCCTTTTTGTAAAGGTCTTAGCCAGCTGAACTTCCTCAGTCCAGCAGAACCTGTACTGTGAGGTGATCACAGACAAAGCAACTTGTAAAAACTGGAAACAGGAAAAATGATAAACAATTACGGAAAAAGCTGAAAGATTTACGAGTAACAGGAAAAGACAAAACAGAAATGCTAGTCAGCATAACTGAACTAGTTATTCACAGTATTACCTCATCTCTAGATGAGGGTAATTTGTAACTACTTTTTTCAACAAATGTGAAGTTGAGTTTTTGGACTTTTTGTTTTAAATGTAGATTACAACACTACAATGATTGTACTTATCTTAACCTAAAACTTACTTAAAAAATATTAAGAGAATGCTTGAAAGACCACTCTGCATTAAATAATTCTTCTATGCCTTTCCGGGTACAATGCTTGCAGTTTTTTTTCTCCTTTTAGAAGCAATATTGACTGGAGTAATAGTACAGAAAAAGACAGGAGAAACCTCTGTCTTAAGGCATTCTTGCAAAGCAGTAAGTTTCTTAGCACGTCAGCCTTCTCTCAAGAAATTTCCTACTCCAACACAAAAGTTAGAGCTGGCCTATATTACGTAAACAAATTCCAAGCCTGCTTTCTTTAAGGTAACAAGATTTTACTAGATTATCAACCTCTTGCTTATCCACAGGAAACAGATGAGGATTCATTCCTTTCCCGCATGTTGAAACCGATGACAACGCCATCTCACTATCAATGCCAGATGGCAAACATCTAACTCTGAGAAAACAACCAAACACCGCTGCTGGATGCCTGCCCACTGACACAATGCTTTTCAGGATAAGTTGGAAACTGCATGGGTTTTTATCCTCTTGTTTATGTCTTGAAGAGGAGGATTTCAGAAATTACAAACACCTTTCACATACAAACACACAAATCTGTATTTACATACATATGAATCTGCACTAATGGTGTATATTCAAATAACAAAACCAAACCATAGCCCAAGTACCATGGCTTTGAACTGAAAACAAAGATGTTTGGCTTTTTAAGATAAAAACTGAAAAATAAAAATCCTCTCTTCCAGCAAAAGTAGTCATATGATAAAAAGCTTCCCAAAGTACTGAAGCAAAGTTACTCATTGTCATACATACTAAATAATATCAGTCAGGTGAGTTTTTAAGTTGGTACATTAATGACTGCAATATTCACAGGAGACTTTTAATGTAAATCTGTGTAGTGTCCTTTCAAATTGCTGGGTTTGACTCTAAAACTGGAAATTATCAAAACAGTGGAACAACTATTCATATAAAAAGACATTAATTCTTCCTACATTTTTAAATTTTATTTTAAATGAATACTTTCAGTTAAATCTTTTGAGTGAAGAAGTCTTTTGTCCTTTCAAAATCAAACATATTTCTGACATAAAACCACTGCTGGCAGATAAACAGGAATTTATGTCAAGCAACTGAGTGAAGAAAAATAGTCTGTGACGCCTAGGCAACATATTTTGTAACCAAATTTAGTATTAAAATGTATAACCTATGCAGAAATGATATATTATTGTATAAATGCTTAGAGGAATATATAGTAAGTGTTATAAATAGTGTACCATCACTGACACAGTAGTAAATCACTTCCTTTTTGTGGCCACTGCCTGCCCTGTTTTACCTATTATACAACTATTCCCCCTGGCTCGTGCATCTCAGCGGGCTGGCAGCAGGGTAACTACAGCACAGAGCCGGTTCTTACTTTCCAGCCGGCAAATATAAATGTTTCTGTGTTACTACTGCTGTTGGGTTTTTAATCTGAGTCCATAATAATTCTGCAGTAACTCTATTTGTGTAAAAAGGAGAAGAACACTTGCAGGTCCTTTTAACTTGAAATGTGAAAATCTCTCAGTCTTTCAGAGCTACAGAAGAACCAGCAAGGCAGGGGGAATTCCGCATACGGCACAGCGGAGGACAACAGGATTTTCCTGAGTATGAGCCTAACAATGAGACCAACATGTTTCCCCAGCTTTCCCCCTGGAACGCCAGGGCGGGGGAGAGCAGAAGTGGAAGGGGCACCGGCAGCCGGCCACCGCGCTCCGGAAGGAGGGCCCCTGATCTTCACTCACACAAAGGGTTCCTAAAGCTGTCAGCAATCTGCAGAAGGACTTTTGAAACCTTGCTTCTGCAACAAGAGAAACATTTCAGTGCAGTGACTTTTGCTGAGCACTGTGTCTGATGGACTAAGGAGCCTGGTGAGCTGAGGAACTGTCTAGGAATGAATCTGGTGACAGCGATCAAGAAGGAAACCTGGACTATGAGTAACTACTGCTACAGTAGGACGTGAATGATGGCATTGCCTGTCCTGCTATCTCGCCACCATTCCTCACAAAAAGATGCCACACCATATATTTAACGCGCCACCTTTAAGAACATCTCCTCCAAAATGGCAGTGATATGCAACTTGCTGCCATGCGCTGACGCTACTCCATGTGCACAAGCGTTGGGTGAGCAGATCTGGGCACTCAAAGCCGTGATGGAGGAGCTAAACAGAAGGTCCTCACAACTAACCAGCATGTTTGGGATGTGGACTCCATTCCTGCTTTCCCAAGGGCACTTCCCACAGAGCCAGCTCTGTGTTGGGGGTGAAGTTTGACCTGCTGTTGGGCAAACTCCTTTTTGCCAACTGCTCTCATAGAAAATACAAACAGTTTGCTGCTACTCTGCATACAGCCATGTGCATATAAATCTGCAGACACCTACCCACTGAGCTATGTCAACATTACAAATACTGATTTTTAATGTTATAACAAGCTGTTTTAAAATACTCTGGATCAAATTCAGATGCACACATACAAGTCCCTGGGAGTGGTACACATCTATCTGGGAGCAGAATAGGGCTCCAGGAATTCGATATAGTGTTTATGGAGTTTTAAAATATATTTTCTGTATTGACTTATTTTTTTTTCCTTTGGCACTCACTAAGTGCTACTTACTGTAAATGCCTTTTTTGTGTTATGGCAAGTATTCTGAGTTCCAACGTGATGCACTTAACATGTCCATGTAAATTTTTAATTTTTGGAACCACTCACTTCACACTCGCTAACTCTAAGAAAGCTCTAGCACTCACAACCAGAAAACTTTGCTGGAAATCAGCTACAAGACCTAAAAGTCTATTTAAAGATGCAAATGTGTGTGAATAGTTAGTGCAGATGTTTTTCTACACCAACTGTACTTGCTGAGTTTCACCATTTCCATAAAGCACATTAAAACAAGTGTGTGAACACTCTGAGATGAAAGTACCAAGCACTCCTGAGACTTCCAGTGGAAAGTAGAGCTGCCTGACTTTTCTCCAAGCAGACAGGAATGCCCATGATTCAGCAGCCTGAGTAAATAAAAGAGGTCCTTATTTCCTAATTTTGCTGGCTGGCCACACTGCAGCAGTCTCTGTGCTGCTGCCAAAGGGGATGCAAAACTGGAACTACACCCAGCAGCTGAAGGACTGTCTTTGTTAGCCAGCCAGGCCTTCCTGACCATCTTCTGGCAAAAAAACTACCGTATCCTGCAAGGAAGACCTCCATCTCAGGCTTGATAGTTCTCTAGTCTGTCTAATAGGACGAAACAACAGATTTTGCCTGGGCTGTGTTGGAGGAGGACAGCTGGAAACTCAGTTAGTAGCAAAGTAACACCTGTTCAGTCATATTTATGGGGGAAAATGCTCACTAACAGAAATGTGAAGTAATACCAGAAGGAGTTATGCCGCGAAAGCGGCGGGAGGAAGGGAGAAGCATTAGAGCACAAAAGCACCTCTGTGGAGTTAGCAGCCAGCCACTCATGTGCCAACCTCAGTAGTCATGAGGTCTTAAAAGTGATCTTATCCCCAGTGCTGCTGACTGAATTAACAGTACCCCTTCAGAAAAACGTTACTTGGTCACCAGGAAGGTTTATGACATATGCATGCTTTGGCTGGAATATGCTTTGGGGCACTTGCTTTATCATGCCTTATTTTTCCATATGATTTAAACATGTTTTTGCTGCCACTAGACAAATGGCCACATTCCTAAAGCAAATGTCAGCAAACCTTTATGTGCCATAATACATAAGGTTCCTCTGGTAGAACAGAGTTTACAAATATTAACAAATTAATATTTTCAATATCCTGCAAGCAGCAGTTTTCTATTTTCCCCATTTTGCTGCTCAAGTAACTGGGGCACAGGCAAGCTGGAGCAGTTTGCCTCAGGTTACAAATGTAATCTGTGCAGAGGAGGAAACAGAACCCGTATCTCCCACGCCTGAGCCATCCCTTCAAGAAAATTCCTTTCTGTCTCTGAAACACAGAGCTGGCAAAATGCTTAAGCTGCTAGACCCAACCAAAGAGAAGGCTCAGAAGTTTGTGTGGACAGACAGCCCCTCGGCTCTGGGTCCTGCTGATATGTTCTTGCTACTTTGCCCTCTTAACGGTTACGGCAGACTGGTCACACTGCTATCCCCCAGGATCTTATCTGAAGTTGTAAATAGCAAGGTTTCTTTAACAGGTATAAAATTTATAACAGTTACATAGGACAGGAATAGATAGTAAAAATGACAAACCAAGTATACTAGGCAGCAGCACATAAACACATCTACTACAGAGTGCCCCAGGCATATGGATTATGAATGCACATGTACGCACTGAATTTAGTATTTGTTGTCCCACCACCAGCCAAATACCTGTCCATATACCACTGCGTACACATATATGTTCTCACACATACACACTGAAAGGGATGGACAAGACATACAAACATACACCCCTGCTAATTTACCAGATGGAATTTAAATTCTAAGAAAGTAAGCACTAAATAGCAGGTAGGTAGGTCAGTTAACTGGATGTATGATAGAGCTCCAGTTTTAAATCCTTGCATTTTGTGCAGGTAATTGAGTGGAGTGGTTATTATATATCATATAGTTTACTTGTAATAGCCATTCCAGGTCTTACTGCTGGACACATTTTATATTATTACCACCACTAATTGTCTGCAGGGCTACCTTGAAAATGAGATAAGGAATCTTAGGGGAATATGCAGGTGTGAACAAATAGTAAATGAAGAGGTTAGATACTGCTGAAATAAAACAATATTATGCTATGTGCTGAATATATCTAAATAACCAGAAGATCAAAGGATAGTGTTTAAGCATTAACAGGACTTCAGTGAGGGTCTAACGTGTCACTGAAACGAACTATGGTTTTGAAGCTTTCCAGACAATTAGCAGAAAGTGCTAGTCCTTAAAGTCATTTTAAATGAAGTATACATTACTGCTTAATATGGTCTGTTTACTTTCAATAGAAATGTACACAGTTTTGGAAAAGCTGCAACTTTAATATAACCTTCACATTTTTTTCACATCAGTGACCCCACATTAAACTCACTCATTTGTCTCATAACTTATTAAATGGCTGGAAAACTAATACTCTGTAATGGGCATTCAAAAGAGAAATGTGAACTTTAAAAATTATTTATAATTTACAGATGTTTTTAAAATCTATCAATATTTCAAAACTGCTTTGGGAGCACCAATTAAATGCATTAACAGTTAGATTACTGGGGGAGAAACATACAGGGCTTCTTGACCAATAGAACTGAAACAGCTCGTAGGGAGATTTCCCCATCTTAAATCTCGTAACCTGAAGAAAGGCAACTCCTAGAAACAACAAATAAGGTACTTTAATACCTCGCAGGAAAAACCTACTTGCTTTTATAAAATGCCTTTAATGCCTACATAAGTAGTTAACATTCCTGTATTGCTCTCCTAAGGTAACCTAAGCCTCCAGTTCCATTATGTCTTCTTCAGAAGATGTATTACTGTTACATATGTAGAGAGGAGCATAAATGTTTTCCTTCATTGTTGCTTAAAGTTCATTTGAACAGACGGAGCCCAATGAATTCCACCTTCTACAGCCAAATTAAAGAAAATGTAAGGAGTTCACATTATGCTCCACCTTTCAAATCACAGACAAAACCCAATTTGCAACTCGAAGAAAACAGAGCTGCCTCCGCTTGTTTAGGAAGCCAGTATTTTGTGCCTCTCCAGGCAAAGAGAAAGAATAAGTAATTTTCCACAGTCCTGTACATATAACTAATGACAGTCACCATCCTCAAAGCTTATTATACTGCTTTACATAATTGGGAATCGCATGTCACACAATTAATTTACAGGGGTTGTTTAGTTGTGACTATACAAGCACTAAGCGATTCAAATTAGCTCATTTGTCCACTGCTTAAATGTGACAAACACATTTACACTGTATTTCTTCCGCCGTTAAGTTGCTGTTTCTTCTAGTAGTTGTTTTTGTTTGTTTGCACGGTATGAGTCAGAGACCACCAGCCTTGTTCCATCTGAAGCTAGGGTCAGAAAAAATCACCCTGAGAATAATTACATTTAGAATCAAGATAATGGGAGAGCAAAAAACCCATTCAAATACTCTAGCAAACTTGCACATAATAATGATCTCCTAACAACCTGTGTTATTAACAACCGCACTACTAAAAGCAGTGATTCAGTCAATCAGGTCTTTGCTAGAAAATAATCATTATAATTTGTTGTGCTGATAACAGTATTTGTACAGCTTATTAAGAACAGCAAATGACTAGGGGACAACAGTTCAGGTTCCTCACTGGACTCCAATACCTTCCTCTACATTCTGCTTTCACTGGGTCATGCTCTCCCCAGGCAACACCGTGAATAGAACCAGAAATTCTCTCCCTCCAGTTTTCTCCCAGCTTTTGAAAGTCACAGAAGCCTTAGAGATAGCAGCTCCTATGAGTCCCAGTCACAAAGGTAAATTTCCAGTGGCAAACAGGTATTAAAATGAGTTGACGGCTTTTTTTCTTTCACAGGTTGCAATATTAAGGAGTGTCTTTGAAGTCAGAGGAGTGTCATTCTTTCTCTTTCCTTCCTAAAATCTGACAGTTCAGAGGCTTGGACCCTGTGAGCTGAAGGAGACCCTGCTTCACAATTGCCTTCCAAGTCCCCATTTCTACACATCCCCAAGACCCCATGAGGAGAAGTGCAGGCTGTCAAAACCTTTGTAGCTGGAGGCTCAGACAAAAAAATGGAGCCCCTGGGCAGGATTTGCAGGCAGAAACCCTGGAGATGTCAAGCACCACCTTGGCTCCTTAATTGAGTATAGCCCTTCTTTCAGTTAATCTAGAGTTTAATCATGAAGGTCTGCAGGGATTGCTGCCAGTGTACCTCACACTCGGCCGCCTTCCCCCTTTTTTTATCACGTATGGCTGCCCCTCCCACTTGTGCCTACATTTCAATCACCCCAGTTCATTGCTTCATTGCCTCTAGACCAGAACATCACCACCAAGACACACTTTGGAGAGGGCTAAACTAGGCCAAAGAAAAGAAGGAAGGCAACGTGTGGAGAACCAGAAGAAAGGAATATAGGGTAGAGAGAAAGAAGGCAGTATATAATTGCTTCTGAAAAAAACACAAGCAAAGCTATCACCAAATCTTTTCTAGGAAATGGAAAGTAAAAGGAAATGAAGATCAGGTGAACGCAATGCACGCAGTTAATGCTTTCAAAAACATATCGCTGTCATTTTACAGTGTGCTAGAATTAAATACAGTAAATAAACACAGAACTGCTGATTTCTTAGAATGACAGAGATGTGGTGGAGGTCTTATTTACACAGGTGAAAACTCCTGGACCTAGATCTGCTAAGAGACTTAGGTGCCTCCAGGAGCCTAAGAAGCAAAGAAAGCAGGATTCATGGGGCTCTGGGGTGGGGAGACCAGGAAAAAGGTCTGCAGCCCTGCAGCTTGGGCGCTCAGCTGGGAGAGGGGCGTACTGGGCCCTTTAAAGAGGGACTAGATAAAACCAAAAATAAACCTAAGCACAAGTTCCAAACTGCAAGAACCTCTGGACTAAATGACTGTCCCTCTCAGTGCCTTCCTACCTAATGTGCTCCTACCAGCCCTACGAATAGGGTGCTTTCTGCTCCAGCAAGCCCAGCTTCCATGGGAAAAGACATCTGCACAACTGAAGACCTTCTGCTGAGAGGCAGGAAACGTGGCTTTAAATCCTCCCAGGACACTGAGGGAACTGGATCAAAGCCTCGTGCCTTACCTGGCCCCTAGGCTCACATTAGGGTGGTTTGCACCGACTGCCAAACCACAGGTACCTGAAGAACCTTTCATGAAAAGAAGAGGTGCCTACCAAACTGGGGTGAACGCAGACAGGTAGGTTTTGGACCAGTTCTATTTAGCTTCTTATAGTCCATCTACATCCCATTTTACAGCCCCGTTTATTTTTAGATCTGGCTGCTAGTGCAGATGTGCTGCACGGTTGCTAAAAGTGATGTCCCCGAGTGAAGGTAACCTTGGTTTTTAAACCAAGTCAGTTCTCAGAACTGCAGACAAATGTTTACACCCACGCTAGTGCAGCACAGTCACGCTGGGAACCTTTTCACTGTAGTCAAAATGCCATGCAAGACAATAGAGCCCTTTCTCCCTGACCCTCATTTTCCCCAGGTTACTTGAATGGGAACAAATGTGGATGTCTATGCCAGGTTCACAGGTGTGTGTGGCTTCCATCTACTTACAGGCAGTCTAGGCTGTACAGAGAACCTCATGAATTCTCAGAATGGTCAGAAGATGAAACTGTCACATGTAAACTATCACACATACTGCCTTTCTATCTTGCAGAACATCAGTCCCTCTACGTGGAATTTTGCTAGGTAAGAGTTGCATTTAAAATACATATGCTTCACTCAGTCCTTTCATGTTAATACAGCTTTATATGAGTGATTTAATTGTAAAAAAGAAGGGGAAATTATTTGCAAAAGGCAGCATTTTCCTTCTCTCCTGTATCATTTCCATTCACCAAAGCCTGCTGAAACTCATGATTAACCGTCTGAAATAGAGGCCTCTCCAGAAATAAAGAGATCTCCGCTTTGTTAAAGCCTATATCTAAAACAAGCCTTTGTAGCTTCCTCAGCGTAGAATGGAAGCCCGGTGTGAAATACAGTAAATTAAGCCTTCTGCTGTCAGAGCTGGAAATAAGAGTAGAACAGAATAGCGGCCGGATTTGAAATGATTTTTTTTTTATTGGCTTCATTTACATCCTGTCTAAGGTCTTCTGAGCAGCTCAAGGTGTCTTATCTCTGGCTACCAGGGGGTATTTTGCAGTCAAAGCAGTTAACGTACTTTCTCTCTCTCTTTTTTAAGGCCATCTTATCTTATCAGACAGATCTCTTCAGGCTGAGGAGAACCCATACTTATCAGTAGCTGTACACTATATTGACAGCTCAGTGCTGCTAGGGAGAAATGAAAGCTGAGGGTAGAGAAAGATCAGTTAACCTGTTCCACTCTCAGTTTAGACTAATCTTTGGTTTGTCTAACTTCAGGAAACACTGTATGTCTTTTCTCTGTTTACTTGGACAACAGAGGCACACAATCACATCATCAGCTGCTAAATCTGGTGCACAGGTACGGCCACTGGAATAATCCCCTGGGCACTCTGCCTGTTGACCTGTAAGTGTGAGCAGTGCTCTGCTGACCTCCAGCAACTCCTTCTCTGAGCGACCTCAGGGGCGGCGGGCTGCTCTGGGAGCACCTCAGTGTTGCTGGGATCGTACAGCAAAGCAAAAATCAAGGGCTGCACAGATTCACCATTTGTAACCCCCAGAGCAAGGGGCAGTGTGTGTCCTGAAGGCCAGTAGAGGAACGTAACACCACATATGGTCTAAATGGGAGCAATGAGACTGGAGGGTAGCCTAAAGAGCATCCCGCAAGCCTGTTCTTGGATCAGAAGGTGAAGAAGTAGTTTATTTGGACCTGCCCTCCGTATCCTACCAGAGTAAACTTTACAGCATGATGTGATCAGTGACTAGGAGCAGGCAGCCCTGCTAACGGGTTATCTCCAGGAAATACACAAGCCAGCCTTCTGCCTTACCATGAAAAAACAGATAGAAATGGCACGAGTCCTTTTGTTCTTCGCCTGATGTCCCAAGCTGTGAACCAGGTCTAAAAAGCTACAGCTGCTGCTACTGAAAAATCATTCACCATAATTTCAGGTGAAAACAACATGTAATTGAACATTAAGCCTTGTGCTGCTCCTGCTTTCTACTTTTTTATGTTTATTTTTTCTCTCTCTTTTGTGTCCAAACACTTCATGAGCACTTTTATATTAGTGATAACCCTAGACTTTCCCTGCAGAGAAGGTTTGCTATTAATTGTCCATTATCTTGGTGTGTCAGCACAAAGGAGAGGGGAAGATATTCTCATCCAAATGGTTTCACCTCCCTCTCTTGAGAGTGATGCCCTTGTCAGGGCACTAAAGACACGAAAACCTGCCACTTATCAGAATTGTGTTTGAATCGAACTACTGTCCTTGAAAACAGTAGACACCAGATACCATCAAAATAAGCCACATTGGCAGATCCTGTTCCACTGTGACTTAGGCAACCTTTATGCAGCTTACATATACACTTGCGATTGCATATGATCAGTAACATTATAGCTGTGGCTTAAAATAAGGCAGGCATGCTCTTTTTCATTTTATGAAACAATAAGCATATTATAAAAACGAACTGCCAGAATGAAGAAAGTTGGCCAGCATGTATGTTAAATCTCTAGATGCCAAATTAAAACGTGAGATAGTAGCATGTGCAGGTTTTTTGAGAAGGGATGGTAGTAGAAGGAGGAAGATACATATGACATTTTTTATGAAACAGTTTGGAAGATTTCAACAGTTTAAACAAGCCTGAGGACACACTTGAATGTAAACTCATTGCTGAACCAAATCGTAAAATTTTTTAATTACTTCACACCACCAATTCTTAACAAAACATAATTCAAGCCTATTAAAATGCTGAATTTGCTTACTAGAATTAAACAATATTTCACAGAGGTCTTTAGTATTTCTATTAACCTGTTCAGAAACAAAAGTAAAAGAACTTAAGTTACATCCACAGCTGCAGGGCTGTATTTCTCCTTTTTAGACAACGAATGATTGTCCTTGCTTTTCACAATTTGAAGACGCAAAGAGGAGAAAAAAAAAAAGAAGTTACGCTTTGCTTTTAACAAGTAAACAAGTGTACAAATTAATTCAGAGAGCTGTAATTTTGAAAATTTTCTATGTTTAATGTGCACTGCAGTTAAACTACTTTTTCTGTACAAATTAATTTACTGCATCAGTGATCGATGTTTATGTTTAGGCAATTTTATTTCTCAGTATGGTAAAATTAGACCTAATAGTTGCAACCTGTTATGTCCAATCTGTCACTGAAATTCAAATTGCCTTTTTCCTATTATTCAAGGAGCAATTTGGAGGAATTAAAGCCATCTAAAATCAGAAGATAAACAATTCTCTATAAGGACTCAATAGTCTGTATCATCAACCTGCTCTAGAAAGCAGTGGTCCTTCCTCAGCAGAAGCACTGCTACCTTTGCTCAGGTTCTGAATGTTTCCAGCCTGGAAAAACACAAAAGGCACAAGTGTAGGAAGATAGCAGAGCATTGTGCCACTCCTTGAAGGGAATATAGAGTATATGTTTTGAGGGAGTGGAAGTATAATTAACAACTAAGAAAAAGACCCTTCTCTGTATTCCGTGACTGCTGATGTTCACGAGGTTTCCATTAGCCATCCATGTATCTACAAAAAGTAGATTTTGTTCCTCATCTGGGACAAGTTAGTTATTGTCATCTTGTTCTTGTCAGTGAAGGACTCAGCTGCCACCAACAATTATTATTTATTACTTCCAGTACTGAAGTATACTGATAGAACTTTGTTTACTACCCTTCGCCATATTTTATCTTGCTTTAGTGAGATGGCTCTGCTATAGACACCAGGTTATCCCTTGAATTACCTGAGGCTTTACGAGGCCTCAAAAACTCTTACCCCATCTTCCAAACTATCTTACGTGGTTTGATCACATTTAAATTCCTGGATGGGATGTTGTATGCTGTTTACCATGTATGCAAACTCATTTATATGTTTTACTCTTAAAAAGCTAACAATTTTTTCTCATGCACAGAGAACAAATACTTCACCAACACCAGCCTGCGTGCAAGTTTTTGGTCTTGTTGGAGATGGATGAAATAGAAACAGCAAGATGAGAGATAATGTTGGTTTTGTGGAGATTTTGCATCTTTTCCAGTCATTTTGTTTTAAACTTTATCTTTTATCACTTTTAAAATTCCAAGTAGGATCATTTCTTTGCAAGCTTGCTCAGTTCATCAAGCTGATTAATAATTTTGCTACAAGGCTGTACTGATTAATGTGGATTAGTCAAGTGATTAATAATTTTACTGTTTTGCAGGACCAAGCTGCCCTAAACGTCTTGAGTTTTGATAGTATTTTACAACTGGATCTTCCTTAGATAGATGATAAGTAACTTCCTGGATTCCCAGCTCTCAGCAGTGGCATGACCTTACCCTTGGGTTCACTCCTCTGTTTTAGTGCCCATAAACCATTTTCAGATGACAATATTTGAACTAAGACCCTTGAATTTTACAGCACTTGGCTGCTACTTCCTCTTCCTCCTGGCTGTTGGTTTCATTCCCCTGGTTGATAGTATCAGACTTATCTCAGTGTGAGATACAGCACGTCTTTTTGCTGATTTCTATGCAGTTTCTAGAACAAAAACCTGAATTCCTGTTGATCCCTTGGCAGCCAGGATAACACAAATAACAACATCATCTACACACATTTGGGTATGTATTGAACAGTTAAAATAATTTGATGCGGAATGGAAAACAGACACTACGTTTCTCGTATTCGATGGTAGAAGCACAGACCATTGTATTCCACGATTACACTTACACACTTCCTCCTGGAGCAGCCAAAGTACCAGATTACTATTTATCATCTATTGTACAAGACTTCCTGACTCTGCTCGTGTTTAGACTTCTGTTCTGCTGATACTGGACTTCACAGTATTGTCAAGTCTCCAGAGAAGCATATAAAAGCACGATCTATTTCTAAGACCGAACAGCGGGCTCTATGTTAGGGAATGCATTGGCCAGTAGGCTGCACTTTCTTGCTAATCACAGTGAGAGTTTTCTCTGAAAGAAAACATGGCATTGCAAACGGCATGAAACCAGCTTTCTTTCTAATTGGAGCTTTCTTTCTAATTCTCTCTGTACTAAGTTTCCCCATAAACACACTCTTCTATATTTGGAATGCCTAGATTCAACCCTCTTAGACAAAATAAGACTTGACACGATTATATATTTATTTGATCTTTTCTAAAGCCGCAATTGCAAGCCAAATAGCAAAAAGAGGCAAATGCAAAACAGTAAAAGTAGAAAGCAAAATCTAATAGCATGTTACAATATGCTATACACACAGAATTCAAAAGGGACCTGCCAGCCCCAGAAGATTCAATTCCTGACTAGTTAGAGGAAAGAGAAAAACAAAAGGGTAGCAGATGCAAAAACAAAGGTAGGGAGCCCATAAAACAGTCATGGATAGGCCAACTGAAATAAACAGGGCTTGCAGCTTGCCTTAAAGGCAGCCAGCAAGGGGCTCTGGCAGGGAGTTCCACAACCGAGGACAAGAAAGACTTGCCTTCGGCCCGTGCCTGCCTCAGCCCAAGGGGAGAAAGCTGACTATGTCCAACCGCGAGCAACTGCCAGACAAGGACACGGAGTGCAAGGCTGCTGCCCAAGAACTGGGGGATTAAAATTTGAACAGCTACACGGATGGGGTTTTATTTTTTTAATATATCAGCTTTCTACCCCAAAGAGGCTCCGGATCAATGTCAAAGGAAACAATTAGGAGCACATTACAGTAGTCTAGCCCAGATGACTGCAGTATGGTTTTGTCCAAAATAAATAAGCAAACTGCTCCAACAAGCTGGAAATTCATCACGGGGATGTAGATATAGGGCCCTTCTTGTTGGGGAAGGAAGGTTACGATGTTGGTAAATAATACTCCCAACTTATAACCTGTACCAGCCTGAAAATGTGTCTTTGCACATCCCAGAACACTTCTTGCTTCTTTCTTTCATGCCCATTAAGGTGGCAGCCTCTCAAGGCGTATAACCTAGGTGTTGCCCCCATTTTCCTCAGTCTTGTAAGCACTGTGTTACAAACAGTTTCAATCCCCTAAAACATGTCTGCAAATACACTGCAAGCCTCCTGTAAGCAAGCACAGTTCACAGCAGCCCAAATGAAAATATCATATATTGTAATGTCTCCAGCCAGTTAACGGAACTGCAACATCTAACTCCCCTGAGAGCTCACATCCACATAAAGGCAGAGAAAAACAGGAGGTATCGTGGAAGACTGCCTTGTGGAAAAAAACAAATACCCATCTTGGAATAAGGTATTACCCATTTGGTCCAACCATTTAATTGCTCTAGGCCAGATGCCAGTTTTGGGTCACCTCCTTGGGCCGGGCTCCAGAGTCATGGGACAGCAGCCCTCACCTCCAACACAGACACAGTGGCAGCTTGAGGAGCGAACAGCTGGGGAGTGAAGGGTGCACTCAGAGTGTTCTGACCATCAGGAGGAACCAGTAACAGCTGTTCCTGCAGAGCTACAGTCCCAACACAGGGTCACTTCAAAAAAATGGTAATCCAGGCAGAATCATGCTGTGGACTGGATCTAGCTTGCAGGACAATTTTTGGACCATTCTGTATCAACTCCAAAGCAAAAGCTCTTCTCTAGCTTTTACCATGGCAGAAAAAAACGCCTGTTTTACGGCTTTTTATCTCATGGGCATAAACCCAATCAAAACAATCTGAAATGCAATCAAGACAATTAGGTTTTTTATTCCTTCTGATCGTAACATGGCTGCAAAGGAGACCTATAACCTTCCGGTCTGATCTTCATCTTCCTGGCAAAAAGGAATAAGAAAAACATCACAGCACACAATTGCTGACTTTGTACCAATGTGCAGGCAGCCTATACTAACCAGGCAGCCTGTAACAGGAAACATTTCCAGGAATTTTACATGTGTTTTTATTATGGCAGGGTCTGTTTTCTCAGTTTTATTCTGTTGTGAGCTTGGATTTTAGAACACAGTGGTACAATACTGTGTCTGCTACTTAAAGAGTGGGATGGCTGAAGAAAGGCTGTATTCTCCCGGAATTTTCTACATACATATTTGGCTTTTGTTCCTTGGCTCTAACGCCTGCTACTTTAAGCTCAGGCTTACCAATCCCCACATTGGACTACTTTATTTCCACAGAAAACTTCCAGATCTCTGTCATTATTTGATACAAAATTATGGCCTCTGAAATATTTTAATTTACTGTCTTTCTTCACAAGCTAAAAACTGTGTTCCATTGAAGAGGCAGTTTGCATCACCTCAGGTTATCTTACGTGAGGTAAAAAGAATATGTGACCCTGACTGAGCTTTATCACAAGCCACTACTCATATTTCTTGAATAATTTAACCCTAAGCAATCATTTTCATAAGATCTAACTATGTTCCGTCCTTTCCCCACGTACTTAATTGCAACAAAAGCTAATATTCTGTGTATGGCAAGCATGACGTGTCAGTGGTGTACTGAACACACTGAGGAAACTTCTAGCAAATCATTTACTTCAATGAACTATTAGCAGGCACATCCAACAGATACAGTGGAAGACTAGCAGAAAAAGAACTGGCCAATCTTTTGAACACTAGGCTGTTTCATTTGACTTATGTTACCAAACTACTCTAATATACTAAAATCTTAAAGTCTCAGAAAAAATACTGGCCCCGCTGAAGCCAATGGAATTTTGTTATTAACTTTAATGGGACCAGTATTTTAGCTTTGGTCTGGATCTGGTTAGATGTAGGGTTTAAGAAAATTGAACTTACTGCCTGGGAGTCCAATAGTAATATTCAAAAAGAATGAGCTATATTACTTGGGTTCATGAGGAAAATACAAAATGAAAATTATGGTAACTTTTCAAGGTTTATTAACTCAAGTCCCATAGCCTTGAGGGGATATCTCCATCTGCCCTATTTATGTGCTACCATGACAGCTCCTGCTCTTCCACAAGTTATACTAAAAAAGTCTTTGTATTCTAGGATTTTTTTTAACTTCCTGTAGATGAGTATTTTCATCAAAAGCACACTGATTTTATTTTATATTAATTGACTACAAAACTTCTTTTTTTAACAAAACGTGAATACCAAAGCACTAACTTGCACATACAAATTGCACTTTGAAGTGACTATTTGGAAAGCTAACAAATATGCGAAAAATAACATGTATGTGTATTTTATATATAAAAATAAATGAAAGCATATCCAAAAAGAATGCTTTCCTTTCTTCCACAAATTTCTTCAAAGACTCTGAGATATAAATTACGTCTTTCACTAATTGCAGATCAAAAATAAACAACTGCATGTTTCTCAAGTCATTCTTCCAAAAAAGCCTGCAAGGTTAACTGAGCCAGAGCCTCCAGATCATTCCAAAAGTGAGAACTCCTTGTGGGGACTGAACCGCTCCCTGCTCCATCCCTGTTAGCCAGCTGGGTGGCTGGAGGCATCTTGCAGGGTACGGCTATAGAACTACTGCATTCAAGGAGGTGGTCTCTCAGCTGGCCCAGCAGTATGATAAAAGAAATACAGATGTCAAAACTACACTTTTGATGACACTAATGGGCAAACTGTACCTCTCCCACAGTTCAGCCGAAATAAGTCCACAGCGGTTCACTATATAGTTGGGACGTCAAGTGTTCAGGTGTTCAGGTGTCGTTAGAGCAACTTCCTAAACTGTGCTTAATGTCTCTGTCACAGGTCCAAGAAGTACTTGCAGATGGTCCGTAAAGAGCTGCCTGACCACATGGCATAACTCCCCGCTTCCAGATGTAACTGCCTTGAAGGCCAACCAACATGCATTGTTTCTCTAATCCTACATTTCCTTATTAAGAGATGACACAAATATTTATGGAGTCATGAAAGGGAGATAGATGGGTTGCAGAATGATCAGAATGATTCCTGTGTATTCTCCACTTTATGAACTTCATGAAGTCCTGTTTTATGGCTGACTCTGGAAAACCTTCAGATATGTCTCTATAGTCCCTCTCATCTTTTCACCATCATCCTACACTTGACTAAATTCACAGTGCCAAGAGGATCAAATTGCTTTGGTCAAGTTGTCAACACTAAATATTGAAAATTTCCTGTACTCCCCATCACTTTGGCAAGAATTAACTTGCCCTTTTCTACTGAAAGAAGTGCTGACCTACTATCTGAGTCATATCAAAACATTTTATTTGGAGTGAGACATTCAATTGTTCAGAATTGCCCTTTTATGGATTATTAACAATGCATAGGGCTTTCTGAAATTAATTCACTCATGTTTTGCTTGCTGGTCCTGCCAATCAATTGCTAAATGGGAACCAATTTGTTTGAAACTCTGCTGACAACAGTTCTATTTTCTCTACCAAATTATGTACTTGCATAGTTAAGTGTTCCATTTAAAAAAAGAAAACTAATCCAACCCCAAACCTTGCTGGCTTTCAATAAGGCTCGGTCATCACACTGACTTGATGTGTTATGCAGTAGTTTCTTTTTAAGGCTCTACAAAGTTTTTGCCCAATTTACTTGTTGGATGTGTGAAGCCTTCTTAAATTTCAGATTCAAGATTATTCCTGCGAAAGGCGTGACTCTGACAGGCATTCTACAGAAGATTTTGCTCCCACATTTTGGAGAGATACAGACTAATTCTTGAAGCTACTTTACATCAGTCTTGTATCAGTCCAAATGCATCAACTTCAAATGTACTACTTTTGTCAGACACCAGTGTCAGACCTGTGAGATGAGATTACGCACGCAAAGATGACTTTTCATTTTATAGAGCTGTCTGAAGAGCTAGGAGTTCTTAAAAATGTGTGGTTCTTGTAAAAATGTCTGCTGAGTCCTTCAAATTGAAGCATTTTATCAATATGTATATTTTTAACCACTACAGTAATATCAACATCAGTGGCAACAAGTACTAGACAACAACTTTATATAGGTTTGGCTCTTCTTTCCCGATTTCCATTTGCAATTGCCAAACTGCCTGCTCTGTTTCTTATGTAAAATTGCAGATGTCTTCTTATTAATCGAGAGCCTAATACACTCCAGATGAATAAACAACTTCAGCACTGCAGCACGTACCTCACTTCTTAAACCCAGGATTTATTGGAGCGGCCTTTTCCAAGATCTCTTAACTTAAAAAAGATGGTTTATTGTTCCTCACTTCTACAGCAGGGGCCTAATAAATGCGTTGAAAGTATGTCTTTGTCCCTTTGCAACACAGTATTCAAAGAGATTTCCAACCCTACAGTGTAACATTATCCAAATCCTTTGAAACCGTAAGTAGTTGCTCAAACTCAATCATCCAAATGCAGAAAGCTTCATAGGGAATCGAGAGCAAGGCGACACATTAGTGATGACTGGGCTGCGGTGGCAGGTACCCCCGAGTCCCCGACAAATCGCTACAGCACATTTGGTGACATTTGCTATAGTCCGAAGTGCCACCTTAGAGCACAGGGACTGAACTTCGTTTTTTCAAATGTCCATTAGTAAGGACAATAATATAGCTCCCAGTATTTTCTTCACATTAAAAAAAATAATTTAAGGGAACTCATGTAGCTATGTATCAATTGACTGATATTACATGTTTCCAGTATTTTACTGCAGATTTAGCCTGTAACCTCGCTAATCAAGCTTGGTTTAAATACTTCTATTTGAAATTAAAATATTCCACAGCCTAAACTGTTCTGTGTACTTTAATTTACATTCCCTAAATTGAAGAAAAACAGATTCTTTCTTTGCAATCATGTAGAAACAGGAAAAGGAAATAATGATTAGTTTTAAAGCATATATTAACTCGTGGATTGCTAATTTTTTAATTATTGTTTCAAAATATTGGCACCCTCCTCAGAACCTTCAGATTACTAATGTGATGTGCTTGCTAATATTGGACTGTTAAGTGTGGTTCTATTAGTAAGATGTATGTATATACAAAGCTAGGAAAAAAAATAAAGGTTATAATATTAGCATACCTTACTCATTTTTAATTAAAGAATTAAAAAGCCCAGTCTTTGGGGGGTTTGGGAAAATAGTGTAGCCAAATGAGACCAATTAACTTCATTAGCTTCTGCAAATACCTACTTTTCCGGCACATTTCTATTTTTCCATCTGCTTCACAACTACATGTGTCTACAAATTAACATGTTATTTATGATTTAAGGTTCCGATTCATAAAAATTACACATTCATTGCATACAGTTTCCTGTATTTATTGAAAAATCACTGAATTACATATCTTCCATTCTTCACGCTATTTCTTCCTCTGAGCGAAAAAAGGATAAAGCCTGCAACTGCAGAAAAACACAACCCAAATCAGGGCTGAATGTTCAAAGTGGGAACCTTCATACTACAACGGGAATTGCACAAAAATGTATTTAAAAATGTCAGCTGCAAAAATTTAGAATAAAGAATATGATAAAAGTGTCATTTAAATGCCCTATTGATACTACTGAGTTGCACAAACATTGTCTTGAGCCATTTGTTACAGGTTAGCAGTCTGACAAGTCTTATCACACACAGCATCAGTTTTCGTTCACCTTGTCCACAACCATTCAGCAGGGACCACCAAATCTCAAGCACCTTTCACTTAGTTAGAGTTTTGCAATGGTTAGGAACGTTAATATGAAAAGTAAACTGATTATTACAGTAATTTATCAGTCAAGAAAATACATTTACAACTTGGATATCAACTAAAAACGCTGACCTACCTCAGCCTCCTCATCATTACCTACTTTATTTATGATTATACAGGAGTTTCAAGTGTGCGCAGTGTTAATGGACAACGAAACCTCCTCTAATGAGTCATAGTATTAAAATAGTTTTAGAAAAAAGTAGAGATTTTATGAGTTCAAAGAAGAGACAGATTAGGATTACTTCACATGCCCAGAGAGGAAGGGACACACTCTCCCCCTGATTTTGCTTCTCATATGAGAACGCCAGCAATCAGAGTTCAGAAAGGTACTTCACCATATGAAGAACCAAAAAAAGGAGAAGGAAATATTAAATTTTAAACTTAAATTACAGATTGCTGGTGTAACTCATGAAATGAGTCATCTATGGTCTTCTTGTTTGGGCTACAAAAACTTCTATATGCAGTTACAGGTTAGGCACAGCCAGGGGAAGAACACTCCTATTGAGGTTTTCATGCCATAAGACACACAAAAGACAAACAGTGTACTTGATATCTGTTGTGTTCTACTTTTAAAATGTTTTGAGAAAAGTTACATAATTTTTAGCCATTTTAATGACATCTATAGCTTAGGTATGCACCTTACTCTGGATACTATCCAGTTTCAGTCTTTTGTTTCCCCAACAGATAGCAACGATGCAAGCAAAACCGAAGATGCCTGAGCGTATTTTCCTCGCTCAGCCACTGATCTTTTGCACATCTCTGCACAACTTGGACTATAACACTCCCTCTCTTCGTTAAAACACTGAGAGAAGAGAATAAAACGTGGCTGTGAAACACTTCCACAGAAGGTACCCAAACCAGCTTGACTGGTAGGGTGATATCTAATGCTACTGGCAATATCCATTGAACAGTTCCATGCAAAATCTCAGGAGGTTGACTCAGCTCCCCCTGTTGTCAATGGAGACAGAGGGAGACTCTTCACTCTACTCTTTAAGGATGGGCCAAACTCTTTTCTGAAAGTGTCTGGTTCCAGGGTTAGGAGAGCTTTATCCCACCTGAAATGACGTCCCTTAGATTTTTATCTCCTATCCTTCACTTTCTTCAGAACGCCGGCTGCTTCAGTTAAAGACTGCCAAAAGCAGGGAAGAGGCACTGTGGTCCCTCTAACTCTCTAACTGAAGCACAAGCAGTCAAATACCCACCTGGAACAGGAACCCTCGGTGTGACAATCTACAAGAAGACAGAACAGGCTGTGCTGCTTGTCAGGGAGGGCATTTCAGTTTCTCTCAGACAAGAAATTTCCTGGTTTCCTTTACAGTTACTTAAATCTGACTGAGCAAGTCACTCTACATATTTGCTCAGAACACACATAGGATAAAGCACACTGACTTCTGCTGTCTATACGTGGTTCTGTAAAACATTAAGTTAAAGGCAGTAGCAGAGAAGGCTACTATGGCTTTAATTTCACTGTAATAAAGCTCATCAGAGGCCTTTTCCCCACACAAATGAATAAATGCATTTGACACCCTCAGTTTTCATCTTCACGTCATCACCCCACCACACTTACACCTATTATCCCCAAAATCAAACTGCAGAATCCAATAAAAAATGTCTTCTTCTACATGCTCCTCATCAAGACAGAAAATCATCTCTTCAGCAAGGATAAACAAAGAGTGCCCAAATGCTAAATCTTCTGTGTGGTTCTCGTTTTACTTTTAACCCTTGTGATATTCAGAACCTGAACTTCCCAGGTGTTGACCCCACGTTTTTGAAGAACATGTTTTCTCCTTCCTGGCCTTGCATTCAACTAACTTGAAACATAATTTTATGAATCTCTTCGGCAGAAGGAGGAGGTTTAGGGGAGATTTAGGCTTGACATTAGGAAGAAGTTCTTTACTGAGAGGGTGATTGGCCATTGGAATGTGCTGCCCGGGGAGGTGGTGGAGTCACCGTCCCTGGAGGTGTTTAAGGAGAGATTGGATGAGGCTCTTAGTGACACGGTTTAGTTGATGAGTAGGAGTAGGCGTAGGTGTTGGGTCATAAGTTGGACTCAATGATCTCAAAGGTCTTTTCTAACCTTATGATACTGTGATACTGTGACCCCAGACTACCTACCTAACCATCAGTCAGAACTTGTATTCAGCATAACCACCAGGACACCTGAGCAAACTGAGAGAATAAACTACAGGAAGAGGAGCTGCCTGGAAGAGACAATTTAGCCATTGCAGAATTACTGAGTCTGTACCTTGAGACTAAGCATAGAAATGATGCTATTGTTCTCCAAAAGAATTTCTAATACTTAAACAAAGGAACAAATAATCATTCATTTATTGCTACATGTAAGGTACACAGATACATCTCTGTTATCATCCTCCAACTCAAAACCAGTACATAAATGCATTCACTGACCAGACCGGTTAGTTCACTACTTAACTTTTAAACTTTGAGTTAGGTTATTAAAATTCAAGATGAAAATATAGCAAGTAATAAATATTTAAACAAGCTATCTGAAGATATAAAACTGATTTTAAGTAATGATGCTGATAATAAACCAGCCTAAAATTCGTGTTTATGATCTCCTACGTACAGGTCAACACGTTTATTCTTCGTCTGATTTGTGTAGATGCTACAGTAAGAAAAGATGAATACAGAAAGGAGATGAAGACTAGGGAGGCGGGGTGGGTGATAAGTGGAATTCTAGAAGTTACTGGAAAGCAAATGTAAGCATACTGGCAAATAAATCTTTTTCCCACAGACGGATTTCACAGCTGGGATTTAGATGCATTCCTATTCAATGAACTACCTTCTTCGCACATAAGCAATAAGATGGTGATACGGTAAAAATGTCAAACGAGACCTCTTTCAAATGGATCCATTCCACCTACATTTTAATGCCTGTTCTCTCCTCATGCCTCTGTATTTCCTATTTTCACCTTAAAGCAAGTTCATGCTTCTTTTTCCAAATTGGTCTTTTGAATGGAATTAAGACAATTAAGAGCTACAATAATAAAAGTTAAAACATACAATGTAAACATTAATTTATCCCTACAAGATTTACAAAAGGATATAAATCATGTGCAAATCAAGGCATAATAACAAGCATCTACATTTAACATAGCTTTTTCATGAAAAACCCTTAAGTCCCTGCACTCTTGATACCCATCTTTCTCCTCACGCCCTCCTAAATGAAGTGAATACTGTGTAATATAATTCACATGGCAGCCCAGAATACATGCTTTTTTTCTCTCCTCCTTCAGTTTTAAGTTATACACACTTCTCATTCTACTTTCTCCTAGCTTCTCATTTCTGTGACTACAAACCTTCATCTTGCAAGTCTGTCATATTCTTCCCTCTAACTCCCATCCTCCATTCTCTCTTTTTTCCAAGTACCCCCAAAGGTACATAATAGAATGGTAGCACACATAAAAAAGTGTCTAAAAGAACTGTATTAGCACGATGAAAACCCCACGTAAATGTTATGCAAATTTGTTATGAATCAAACCTGCAGTGTAAATTTACTACTTTGCTGAGTGATTATAAAATAGCGATTTGTCTTGTATACATTTTTAATGTATTCCAAACAATTTGTATTAGGTTGTCTGTTTCTGTTAGTCAGATCATTCAAATTTTTAAGTGCAAAGTAAATATAAAGTGTTACATTTTTAATAATACGCAGTCACACCACATACTTTTCTACCTCTGTTGTAGTCCAGGAACACATAATAGCTGTTTTTTTCCCTAGTTATCTAATCATTATGCTAAATGCAAACCTGTTTGCTATTACTTTACTTTTTACAATTATCATTGCAAGAGCTACTTTCAGTGTTCTAGAAACAACTGTGACTCTTAGCAGTTAATGGTGTATAGCTCCTTAAATTTGATGTTTTGGATGTGCATACAAAAAGGAAAAAGGAAAAATGGCCTTTAATATTTTTGCTTACTTGCATATAAAATTACATGCATCTGCAACACAAACATAAATGTATTAATTATATACCTGCTACTTAAATTCTATCTTCTGCTCAGTTCCTGCATTTGGTGATTTTAAAGTGGGCAAAGTTAATTCTATCACAATTATTCTGCTTTTCTGACCCTAAAAATAAGACATAAGTGCATTCTACTTCTTATTGCTCACCATGAATTTCCTTTCTGAAATGAGACAATTATGAAGGAATTACAAATTGCACTTCCTTGCAGCTCATAGTGGCCTTGATAAATGCCAAACCGGCCAAATCTGAGAAATTAGTTCTACTCTTTCTTCATTAAACACAGGCTGAAGTTCTTTTATCATATTAAAAAAAATCCAGTTGCATAAGCTTTTCTGAAGTAAGCTTCTCAAAATACTTATAACTACTGAACCCCACCGTTTCTCACATTTTAAACACAAAACACTACAGTGGTTTCTTCATATGGTGATAAATGTTATCACCTACAGGCCTATCACAATACATAATCTATGATAACATTGTCATAGAACACGTGTATATTTTATAGCAAAACAGGAAGGGGAATGAGAGAGAAAGCATTATGGTTAAATGACAGTTTGGAGTTTTTTTGGACAAATGGTTACTTCAAGTAGAAGCAAAATGAGGGAGCATGAACTCCATGGGAAAGGGTAAGAAAAAAAGATCTGTGAGGAAATCACCAGGACCTGCAAAGTATCACGTTGTCACAGGACTAATTAAAGAGAGTAATGCTGTAAGACACTAACAGATATGTTCCCATCAGTATTAATCACAAAGTGGATTGGATAGATAGCTAATTGAAGAAATCAACAAAACTGATTGAAGAAATCAACAAAACTGAGAAAAGTTGTACCAAGCAGGAGAAGTCAAGAGAAGCTGAAAGAATCTAATTGATACAGGCTGGAGAGGGAAGACCACAAGTGGGTTTGTGGCAGTTCAAATACATACATGGTTGCATCAAAGACAAAACAATGAATTTTCCATATTTTTTTTTGCCGCAGCAGCAGCCGCAGAGTCTCAGGTGTAAATTTCAGGCCCATACCAAACACAGGAACTAGCTTCCTTGGCAAGTTCTGGACTCTGATCCCTGGCAGTTCCCAAAGGCAAGGCAAAACCCAACAAGGAGGGATTGTCTACATATGTATGAATCAGCCTCATGGCAGGACCAGGACTATATAATTTCTTCTGGATCTTCCAGTCATACTGTTAATTGATTTCACTCCCGACCTACTTCATTTAATTAATCTACCTGTGAAACAGCCAGGTGAACAGACATCAAAAATCATGTTTTAGTACTGGGGTGGGGGGTGGGGGGGAGAATAAGCACAAAACCCAGAAAAACAAAAGGAATATACATTTTGTATATAACTAAGAGTTCTGAAGGAACTTAGGTTTAGAGTAGTTAAGCTACCTTAAGAATATACACAATTTCCACAACAATAAAAACATGGCATCTCATATCTATAACCCTGGGAAATGCAAACTTGTGAGCCTTACTTTCCATGAAAAAAGGTGCCTGAACTGAGAAATGGAAGCAGTCATTGGGTGGTAGGTCACTGAGGAAAAGGAGATAAAGGTCACTTTGAAAATGTCTGTTTGATATGCTCATGTCCCTTAAGACCTGAAGAGAGCACAACTCATTTAACAGAGACACGAACATATGCGATTGCATAATGAATATTATTATTTAGCTTGGAAAAGACTCAAAACAGGTGACTAAGAGAAGAGAAAGTATCTCCCCTTAGTAACCTCCTGAGCCGCCCAGTCAACCATGAAAGAGCTCTTCTAGAAGGTTTAAGAGTAGCCAACTGTTAAGTTTTATTAATTTGAGTATGCTGGCTAATTTTTTTTTTTAATGGCACTAGAGAGGTAAAACTGACAGTAACTCTCAGGAAGACAGAGAAAAAAATACTACTTTGGATACGGGGAAAAAGAAACTCAACTGACCTCACCTTCCCTAAATGCACACAGAATAAAAAAGGGAGTGGACCCATGTACAGTGCTCTGTACAACACCGCAGTGGCAATGTGGGCATTGTAATATTTGTAATATTTTCTTCTAAACTTTCAACAAAATTACTATTGAAAGACTGAAAATGGAACAATGCTGTCAGGTCATGCAGTGCCATGCAGCAGGGAACTGCTCGGTTCACAGCCTGCCCCCTCTCTCTTGACAACTCAGGCTGAGAAGATTTCATACAAGAAACCTGGTCCTCATTGCAGTCCTCAGATATTCTTTAGGATGCTCTTTGGCAAATGTTTCAAGACTGCTTAGCTAGCAGCTTGCAGAATTTGGGTAGGGCGTAGCTCCCACACAAAGAAGCAGCTGATGAAGACACTGTATCCTACATCCTACATCATGCGTCTGCAAACTTGACTACGAAGCTCAATTTGGACTTCTGAGAACAATCTTATTTCTTTCATCAGCCTCATGTGAGTCCTGAGCTTATCCCAACTCTCTGAATATGCTGTGTTGCCCAACACACTTTACTATCTCCTAGATTACATACCAGAGACAGAAACTCCCAGAATGTTCTCCTGTACTCAGTGATCTCCAAGAATTTATATTATGAACCTCATATTAAGGTGCTTATAATTCAGCTGCTTAATTCCCAAGGAGCTAAACCTTGATTTAGTCACTTTTTAACATGTCAGAAGTATAGCTCTTTCTTCCCTTACTGCTCTTATTGCATAAATATATTTCGGTACTTATCTGCACTAAACACGAGATGGAAATTCCAATGCAAACCCATGTTTGGGAAAGTAATAGCAATAATAAAACCTTGCTTCTATGTATCATACCTAGCTTAATAACATTTAGTGTGTATTTTCATTGGCATATCCCAAGAGCTTTTTAACAAGGAAGACAGCAACATTAACCCCATTTTACAAATGAGGAAGCTGAGACACAGAGCTGTGATTTACCCAAGAAGTAAAAAGCCAAATGCCACATTCCATCTCCTCAGCCGCAAGAGGCCTCATCACAGACACCTCTCGTCCTGCATATGCTGTTTGCATGTGCCAGGTAAAGGCAGCCCTCAGAATAAACCCCGAGGCTCTTGGGCAGAGAGGTGTGCATGGTGCATGGGAACCCTGGCCACACCTGGAGACCTCAAATGCTACCAGAAGATGCGCTAGTCAAGGACCTTGCCATATGTAGATGCTGTAGACAGTGCATCTACAGTACCCACCGCAGGACGACAGAAATGGCCCTCAATCCAGCCCTGGTCCGAGATGGTATGGCCACACTAAGCAGTGCTGTTAGCTGAATTTCCAGAAGCAGTGTAACTCTATTGGTAGGATGTGCCCAAAGTTAATAAAAACCTTGCCTATGATTAACTTGGCCCCATGCCACCCTGACACGACGAGATTGCTTTGGGTTCTAGGGGCAGCCAGGGCTGCCACTACATGCTGCTCCTTCTCCAAGTGAGGCATGTCCTGGGAGACACCCTGAAAGACATCTGAGCAATGCTCATAAAATGCTGCATCGAATTTCATAATCAGAGAACACATCTGAAACATACACTGTGTGGTCTATCTCCCATTAGCAGCTGAAGATGTCAACCATACCAACAGACCCTAGAAAGGTTCAGCCTGGTCCAGTAAGCATGTAAGAAAGGAACGGGGAAAAAATAACACAGACACTACACAGAATAGTATTACAACCTGCTTTTCAACCCCTAAACAAGGAGGTGCCCAGGCCAGTGAGCGTCACTTGAAAGACACAAAGCTAAGCTTGAAAAGCCCACGAGCACCTGAAGATGTGTTTGAAAGCCACAGGAGGAGGTCTAGCAGACTCATCAGATACTCAGACCATTCTAAGAGTCAAGGAGCAACAGCATATCATTTCGGTATCTCACAGTTATAACTTCTGTTAGCAAAGCTGGAAGAGTGGCTTTACTCTCTCGCCTTCTTCCTGCACAAAAACTGAACATTTGAGAAACAAATAACAACTGATGACCAATTACTACCTGAAGTGTTTTATTAACACTGCTTTGTGACCATTTCCACAGCCACTGAAGTTACGAGGCCATCAATCGCCTGATACTTTAAAATATGCACCGTTTACTAGAAAAATCTATTCATCCATCCATACAAGCCCCAGAAGGTCCTTGTGCGGATTAAATAAGCACTGAGGTTACGGCAGACACCATCAGTACTCAAAGCTCTGGCTCACAGTTGTTACAATAGCCATTAGGATTTAAAAGCAGCTTTGTTTGACTTCATTTTCAACAAATACGTGTTTGTGCTCAGTGTATTCATAAACATCAACCCATTTGGTGTAGCCCTACCCCTTCAACACTGCCACTGAGAAAGCAATCATAGACAGCTCTTCTGTTTTATGGCCTCAGCAGGAAATTGTGGTTTCACTACATTCAGGGTTTCCTTCACTCTTTTGGACTGTAAGAATTGTGTTTAATTTAATTTGTGAATAATGCGAATGTATGTAACAAGTGAAATGCTTCCAAGTATAAGTCTGACCAGTTATCAAATAAAGGATCCAGAAAAATTCCAGTCTAAGGTCATTACCAAATACAAGATTCAACCACATGAAAACTTCACTTGGCTAACAGGGGAAAATCAATTCTATTCTAATATTCCATTAGCAGGACAGGACTCATAAGCATTTCTAACAACCATTCTGGTGTCCCTGGTAATTGAAGTAAGCAAGCTGAGTTAAGTTTAGTAAATTAATTTCATTTGTGATTATGTAGCTAAATCAGTCTCTCAGTACAGCTACCAAAAAAGAAAGGTGGTTACAAAAAATCACCCAAGCCCTTAGCACAGTAATTTCTGATAATGCAAACTTGAAAAAAGGGATTTGCATTGAAATAAAAATAATTGGTGGTAACAGCCAAAGATACAATAAGATAAGCAGGCAGTGACACATTTAACTAGGACTTGCAAAAACCTCTGACTATAACATCTTTTCTTTCGTCTCTATATTACTTTGCCAGATTTTAACTATTTGGGCTGGAACTTCTCATACTAGGCATCTGTCTAGGGTACACTGGGTTTTCTTGGAAAATTCAGTCAAAGTCAGCTCAAGTGTCTCCAAGACAGAAGTCTGGAAAAACATGTCATCTTTTTTATGAAAAACAAAAGGCTGAAGACATTTAACAGAAAAGTGGAAACTGCATCCTTACAGAAAGGACTTAAAACTTGGCAGTACAGTCAGGCTGATAGCAGTCACATGCCTTTTACTGTTCTTAGGAAAAACAGTGCTGGTTTGACTAAGTTAATACACACACACATACAAAAAAAAGCACTGTCTGCACACTCAGTACAGGTTTGTTAGCATTTGGTAGCTAAACTGCTACGGGTTTCTCCATAAATACATCACAGATCTGGGCAGGACTTTCCTTACCACTCTTCCTTTCAGGGACTGCTGTGATGCTAGACAGATAACTGAATTCAGGCAGAAAATCTCCTATTTGTCTTATGGTTCCTACTGCTGGCATGCAAGGAGGACAGAGGGCAAGAAGGAAGGAAACTGCTTCAACATAAAGCAAAAATGGAAAGTTTGAGATGTCACAAACATCCAAAGTGCAAATGAAGGATACCTTTTAAAAAAAACCCAGACCCTTACTCTGATGAGCATGCCTTTATTAAGGTGACTCAGTTCCCCATGGGTAAAACAGGAATTATAATGGCACCTCACTTCATAGGACAGACAATATTTGCAGATCACTTAACTACTGCAGTGATGAGTGCAACAGAAAAACCTATGAAGAAATTAATTAATCTGACTTAAGTGCCAGGCTTCGGTTGCAAGGAATATGTATGGCATAGGACCATACACTGAACAAAGAAAATAAAATACAAGCTGCTTATTTTGTGGCACTTATCGTCCTGTCCAATGAATGTATAAGAAGTCCTGCAGGGAGAGGAAAAACTAAACAAATGCAAACACACAGACACAGGGCCAAATAACTGAGAGGTGTATCACAACACGTATGTGCTGGAGAGGGGTTCTTTATCAGGGAGTGCAGTGATAGGACGAGGGATAATGGTTTTAAGCTGAAAGAGGGTAGGTTTAGAATCAGATATTAGGAAGAATTTTTTTCCTGTGAGGGTGGTGAGGCACTGGCACAGGCTGCCCAGAGGGGCTGTGGATGCCCCGTCCCTGGAGGTGTTCAAGGCTGGGTTAGAAGAGATTCTGAGCAACCCGATTTAGTGGAAGGTGTCCCTGCCCATGGCAGGGGGGGTGGAACTGTATGATCTTTAAGACCCCTTCCGACCCAAACCATTCTATGATTCTCCGATTAAATGACACATATGCACTTCTGAGTTAGCCTTTTAATTACATAGACACAAGATGAAATTGTTGTAACATATTGTACACTTGGAATGGCAGAAGTATTTGACTAGCCTTAGCAAAGAAGTGGCTGTTTATTTTTCTTGAGACTACACATAAAATTCTTCAGGCTTCCCACTGACACAATTTCAACACAAAGTAGGACGTGGCACAATGGACAGATGGGAGGGCTATCTGCTCAATATATTTGTAGCATTTTAAAGTCTGTTGTGGAACTAATTGTTCATGCTCAAGATTCCTTCTTTTACAAGGCATATTTAACATTTAAGTCTGGCATAGACCAGACCATAAGTATGTAAGTACGTTAGTATCACTACTGTTAACCAAGCCTCAATAGAATAAAACAAAGGAAGAAATGGGAATACAGAGGGGGACACAGCCAAAGATAGTGAGCGAACAGTGTAATGGATTCTACCTGAAGCTAAACTAAATCTTATGCCAGTAGAACATTATGCAAGAAAAAGCCTTGCAACACTGAAGTCACTGAAGAACCAAAAAATTCACAATGACTTACACAGTGAAGCATATATTTTGCAAAACTGCCATCCCCTATGGTGATAAAATTAGTACAAACAGGATGGACATTAGAACAATTCTTTCTGACCTTTAAGTGAAATATTTGGAGAGCACACTTTTCAGGTTTACGTGCACACATACACTGCTCAAAAGACTACAAGAATACATACTTATAAAGATATAATTTACCATTTTTCTCCCTCTGGTCTAAGAGGTATTCTGCAATCAGGGCAACCTCAAAAGTACTGCACTAAATTCTATCCTCTTAAATTAATGAGACACCCAGCACAGGCAGATTAAAACTTACGACCAGGCAGAAGGAGACAAGACAACCTCAGTAAATATTTAAGCTATTTGCCTGATCAACCATTTTAGCAACTGTTTCTTCATTGCTAATGCACACATGCTGTTGCACACACACACAGAAGCACACACAGAAATGCAGCTGCGGTTTCTTTAAACTACTGTACATATTTCCAAGCCTCACACATCTCCATTAACAATTCCGACCTTAAATTTATCTTTTTTAAAAATAAATTACTCCAAAGGAAAAAAAAAAGAAGAAGAAAAGAAAAGGTAGGTTTGATGGTCGTCAGCTTGTGCTGCTGCCTACAAGGGCGAAGGGTTACAGCAACATGTGAGAATCACAGGGTTGGACAACTGAAGATCACCCATGCCGTGGAGCTGGGAAGCAAAGCCTCTATGAGCCCTCCTTCTGCCACTCTTCGACATGCACTGCAAACACGCAGTGATCCATGAAGGCAGAAGGAGTAGAATGAAAGAAAGGTGAAGAATTGACAGCATCTGCTAAAGGATGTCCAGAGAAACTGCCGTTAAATGATGAAGATGTGCAAAGGCTGGCATTCACCCATAGACATCCAGTGGAAGAAGAATGTCCTTTTGAGGGAATAAAATAAGAGTAAGGATGTGTTTAGAGTAGGGTGAATTTCCTCTTCAGTATCACGCCTGCATGTGTAGACTGTACTTTAATCCTTGTAGCGCTCAGGAAAATCACTGTACAGCAATATACTTAATTACACTGGAATCAACAGCTCTCCCCCCCATGTCAATCACTTCATCCAACACACATGCACATACACTCACACTCACAAATACACACACAAACACTTCCCCTGCTCCACAGACGAGAAAAAAATACTAATTTAAAGCGTATCAAAACATATTTTTATAATGTATAAAGATAATACCCAGTGGACTCCTGAGAGATACAGGAAATTAATCCCAGTTGTGAAGGTCTTGATTTAGCTCTTCACTCCTGGGATGAATTTAAAATCCCACAAAAGCCCATGATTTATTTCCTTCCTACACAACAGCAACAAACACTCACATAATTTTTAAGTAATGTAAAATATCACTTTAAAGCCATTCACACACATCTGAGTGAGAGAGAGTGAGAGAGAAGGGAAGAATTAGTTGTTTTGAGAGGTGAGCACTTAAGGGTACATTCTACCTGCATAATTCCCATAAATGTTATGTTTATGAATTGAATAAACAGGGTGAAGACCTGTTGGCACAAAACCTGCCTTTCATCCACCTCCTATGTTTTAACACACACCGCCTCTTCTAATGGCTAGTTAAGGGCTTTCATAAAGTAACGTTCTATTTCAAATTTGTACCCCGAGTAGATGTGATTATCAAGGTGTCTTTCTGGTTATAGGGTTTTAACTCACTACCATGTATGAAGCTTCCTCAACGACGCTTGCAAAATATCTAAAACTTAAAGTTATTACATCGGGTGGAGGGAAGGAACTCTGTCAAAAGATAGTTAATTTTCCCATATTTTCAGAAACTTAACGGCAATCATGATACGATACCTTTTCAAATGGTTTGTACTTGAGAGGAAGTGAAATAATTATTCTGTGAACAGTCTCTGGCAAACCTATTTAACTGACAGATTCAGGATGTCATCCCAAAAATTTCTGGGCTACACAGACCACATCTTATCATTTATATCTGCGTGACACCATGACATTCATGGTTCACCGGCACTGCTTTTGAGCTTAAGTTACCACTCCGTATGACATCATAAGAGATTGTCAAAGCAGCAAATGATATTAAAAAAAAGGAAAAAAAGGAAAAGAAAAAGGAGAAAGAACTAAGTCCTAAGCAAGCATAATAGGTAAGAGATTAGGTTTCAGAGAAAATATATGCATTATTTCATTTTCGTAGTGTTTTATTACACTAAGTATTAAAATTAATGGCACAGAGATTTTCTCTAGCTTCTAAAATCTTGTTACAACATGGGATGGAGCTATGAAAATCATTCTTGAGTTAACACTACTTGCCTTTTTATTTATTCTGAAAACCGTACAAAGAGGATATACATACTTCCTTACCTCTGCAGTTCAGAAAATGATAGTGTTTAAGTCAGTAAGTAATGCACAACTACAAATACAATAGCATCATGGCAAAAATAAAACACCATAAGCAATACAAATTTGTGCTCAAATGAATATAAGAGGCACCTTTAAAAACATGCAAAGAAAGTAATTCCAGTTATCGTGAGGCTTTCTGCAGGGCACTTAAAATTTCAGCCCTTTGTCAAAATCTGTATTTTGGTATCTAAGATTTTAAGGCACTGCTGAATAACAAGATGAAAGGTATTTGTTTGTTTGTTCTTAAAAAAAGGCAAGTTATTCAACTAAGAAATTCCACAGAAACTTAAACAACCACAATAATTTTCTTTTCAGGTAGTGACCTATTCCTGCCATCAGTTTGCAGGGATCGCGTGCCTAAGTCTCATCACTGCTAACACGGATAACTGTGCACGATGCATTCAAAGTGCACAGAGAGGAGAGAAAAAAACCCTTCCATTTCTTTTACTGACCCACAAAACCCAGACACAGTTGCAGTGAAACTGAACAGTATCGTGCAACTTCATCCCTTAATTGGAAGCCCAGCGCATGGCAGAAGTCCAGGCCCTAGCTCAGGCTGTTTATCTTCCAATAGTTTCAAGTCACTTACTAGCCAAAAAAGAAATTACAATGTGATTTAAAGGGAAATCAGTCAGCTTGCAGGCCCATTCCTTTCCTGCCTCCTTCCTCTCCTTCTTTTTTTATTAAATGGTTGTAACTGTACCATAAGACTGATCTGTTCATCCCTGTGAACAGCTGTCCCACAAGAAAAACATCTGTAAAAATATTTGGCTTAGGTTTAACTACATCCTCTATTTTAAGTTCCCCCCCAAAAATCCCAGCAAAATTTCAAAAACAAATTTCCATCTTTGAAAGAATATCTGCTTTCTGTGCTGTATTTTAATAAAGAAATCGTGATGGCTTAAGCATTTCATATACAACATTGAGTGTTAAATCTCAGTTGCTCGGGCCCACTTCTCTGCAAGTGGTTCGCATCACCAAGCAGCTTCTGCTGCAAGTTTTCCATATGAAACGGGTCAAAGTCAAAAGAGCTTCCCCTCCAATAATCCTGCCACTGAGCAAGTCCAGGATCTGATGTCTCCGGTCCTTCACCAAAACACCCCTCTTCCCTGTTCGCAATTCAGTGGGAGAAGGCATAGAACCTCTGCCAGCTCTCAGAACCTGAGTACCAAACCGACACCTCCCTGAGTAATTGATGCCACTGCACATCCACAAAGCAAAGGAGAGAAGTTCAGCTGCATCGATGCTTCCTGTTGGAAAGGAATCGGGATGACCGGGTGGAAAGGACACCGGGACAAGGCTTGCCTTTCAACACACTTGATGAAGAAGGTAACAAAACTGTTGCACAGACATCAGACAAACACGGTGAGCCAGACAGTGAGCTCATCCAAACCACACTACAAATAATTCTTCAGCTGAAGTGAAAAGCTTTGCTTCCTTGTTTCCTTAGAAATAGATCTCGTGATTTTACATATAAAATCTGATATTATTTTAATTCACTGACGTGAAGAACTTTTCAAAAAATGGATACATTGTGTTTTCTAGAACACCATCAATGTAAGAGCAGTTCCAGAGCGTTCTGAACAGTCAGTGTATAATACTGTCACTCAGTTTTCAAACATAAGGCAGACCTTACGTATATTTGACAATTCTCAATTAGAAACTCTTGGAATTTGTTCAGGGACAAATGAATTAGCTACTTCTTTAATTTAAGTTAGCAAAGCCTCAGACAAAGCAAAGCTGGGAAAACTTTTTTCTAGATGTGCTGACTTTGTTATACAAGCACATGACACTACAACCTAACACAAAGTCTTCCGCAAGATGGTGAGTGCACGTGATTCTCCCACTCCGAAAATTTTGATGGATACAAATAACATTCCTATATCATAAACTAGAATTGTTTGAAGCAGAAATTTCCCATTCTTGCATTATGGATAATACTAAAACATTATATAATGCAATACAAGGAAATTCTATCTTGAGGTTCTGATGACAAGCCGCTTGAGCTACACTTTTTTTCTTTATAATGTCACCAGAACTCTCAGTGGAATTATATATAGAATAAATGATAGGCAATGGTGAATTACAAGGCCATAATACATACAGTAAGCACCTAATATAGTCTTATAAATTACAGACTTTTATAGCTTTATATTTTAGAGAGTAATGTCACACACCATAGTGATACAATACTCCAATACAAGACATGATACCACATTTAAGAAAAAAAAAAAGCAGCAGTCCTTATTATGCTAAAGTAACATTATTTGGAAGTGTACAGATGTGCCATTTTAAAAAGAGATGCAGAAACCAAAATATGGGCCGCAAGGAGGAAGGTATGTGCCAGACAATGACCAGCTCTGTTGTTCCTCTATACTGTGAATAACAAACGTTAGTGTGTGCCTAACACGAGGCACTGCTGCACCGGAGATCCCAAGCTGGACTCTGCACTCCAGGGACAGGGCAAGGGGTGTTTCACATCATTGAGCAGTGACTTCTCCAGCTCATTAAGAAGCGGCACTGATGGGCTTCACTGGGATTCCCATCCAGAGCTCTTCAGCCTGACAGATAACGTCACATTTTGGGGGTCTAAAGGATAATAGAGAAGCCAGGGGCTGGAGCTGAGGGAATAGTTATTCCTGGAGCTCTGGACTGGGACCACTTTTAAGGCAGGAAATTAAACCAAAAAAATAGAGTATTTTCAGTCTGATTTCATAAAGAAATGAAGCATATGCTACCAGACAGTATCCATCTGCCTGTGTATACCCCAACCTCACGAGTTTTGGATCCATTGGTTAACTGAAACAAAACTGTTACAGGAAAAGAGGACTCCATGCTATCAACTTCCTATGAATTCTGAGAAAATAGAGAGTTGGGTAGAGGAGAATTATTCTCTCAGCGCCTTCCTTGAAGATACAATTGCAGCCCTCCTAGGTGCACATCAGTAGACCCTAGAGAACCCACACCATAAGTGGGTGGAGCAAGGGGGCAGGTAAAGACCCTATAGAGCAACCCAAGAGCTGTATAACTTTTAGTCCGTGTTCCTACTGTATTAAACACCAGAGGATTCCACGGTAAGAAACAAGGACACAGCAAACCACAAACACAGACCTGTTTGTTGCTGGTAAACAAGAACACTAGACAAGGATACAAGTGAAAAACGCACACACAGTCTGCACTTTTATTACCAGGTACATTGCCATTTGTGTGTACATGCTTCCTGCTCTTAGAAGTGGGCAGCAAGCAAGAGATCACCAATGTTGTTAAAAGATGCTCCTCATTACTAAACTATTTAAAGGTGACAATATTGAGAGAACAAGAGAAAAAGGGCATGATGACAATACAGAGAGAAGCATGGCTCTTTCACATGAAAATACAGCATGTGCTCCTGGCCAGAATGTCGCTCATATTAATGACTAGACTAAAACAGGAGAACTTCATGCCATAAACCTGTATTTGAGATACACTCACATCAGCTTCTAGCAGTGGCAGAGAGACATAACACAACCGATGAAGTTGAGAAGACAGGCACTTGCCCAAGCAACTTTCTGAGGCACTGCCACACTGCAAAGGCCAAAACGAGAGTCTTTTTTTCTCCAGCTGACTCACGGCTGGCATCTGGGAACAAAACAGGAACAGGTTCAGGTGCCTACTGCTCACCTTGTCAGGCACCAGCACCTCTGCTCCTTCTCTCTAACTGCTGGGATTGATAAACGTGACTGAAATATCTCCCACTTGGAGGACCCAGCAATAAACCCTGAGCTTCCCTGGCAACAGTCCAACCCAGGCACCTTAACCAGAAAACTGTCTCCCAATTAAATGGAAGGTTGACTCATGAAGGATCCGGGGTAAATGACAGAAAGAGACTCTAGATTTGCCTGTTAGTTGTCCCTTTTCTATCGTTAGAAAGATAAAGACCTTAGCAGACTAGCAAGTGTCCTATAAACAAAAGCACTATATCATTTACCTCATATGAAGTGTATGTTGGGTTGCCAGCTCAGACAGCATCCTTTTATCTAATCTTATGGTTTAAATGTTCTGTATTGTTCTACATATTCATTCATTTTATTGTGGAAATTGTCAGTATTCAGAGATGCTGCTGGTTGATGAGACGGAGAGGGCTCTACACACAGAACCATAAAATCACAGAATGTCCTGAGTTGGAAGGGACTCACAAGGATCATCGAGTCCAACTCCTGTTCCTGCATAGGATAATCCCCAAAAAACCCATGTGTCTGAGGGCGTTGTCCAAATGCTTCTTGGATATTGTCAGGCTTGGCACTGTGACTGCTTCCCTGGGGAGCTGTTCCAGCACTCCACCACCCTCTGAGTGAAGAACCTTATCCTAACACCTAACCCAAACCTCCCCTGGCACATCTTCCTGCCATTCCCTCCAGTCCTATTGTTGGGTGCCAGGGAGAAGAGATTGGCATCTTCTCCTCCTCTCCTTGTGAGAAAGCAGTAAACTGCTATGATGCCTCCCCTCAGCCTCTTCTTCTCCAGTCTGAACAGACCAAGTGACTTTCGCCACTCGTCATATGGCTTCGCCTCTTAACCCTTCACCAACTTCGTGACCCTCCTCAGTAGCTTTATAACCTTTTTACACTGCGGTGCCCAAAACTGCACACAATACTCATGGTGCGGCTGCACCAGTGTGGAGTAGAGCGGGACAATCGCCTCAAACATGGGTGAGACCATCATTATGACATTCTTATACGATGAAGCTGCCGAATGCTTAGCTGTTCATACAATACACAGGCTTTATTGAGAAAAAAAAATACCACTATGGCCTGGCAGCACACCGTACAAACAAAACACAGCCTTTGTTCAAAGAGAATTTCTATTTTCTTTTTTTCAGTCTAAATTTACTCTGCTGACACAGCAAGCAGCATACATGTTTCATAACCACCATCAGGTGGGAAACATGCCTAAGTCTTCCTGATAGTGCATCTAACCAGCTAAACAGAAATAATGATTTAATTTTGCTCCTCCAAGCATCTACTTTGAGCCCAGGAGTGGCCATCAAATCAAGCACATAGTTATGATATAGAAAATGTGCCAAGATGAAAAAAAAAAAAAGAAACAAGTACCAAAAAGATATAAAAACTAATTAATTGTTATTTAAGTAGTTTGTGATACTAACAACTAAAAAAAGTAGTTTATATATCCAGTGCATTGGTTTTCCACTTTGTTCCAACTGGATTTTCTTTTCTGCTAGAAGACGAGGAAAATGACATTGCCTGTTACCACAGAAGTGATGCATCGCTATGTAGGCAATCTCTCCAGTGGAGAGAGATTCTCTTACTTTGCTGGCTTATAAACAGGCACTCTGGTTAAGAACACAGGGTTGCACGACTTCATATTCCTGGTGCAACTGAGTCAAACTGCAAATACTGAGTTGCATTCGACTCCTCTAAATAATCGTGACCACATTCCTCCAGGGTGAAAATCTTAGAAAGGATAAGAAATGACATTACACTTGTTTGGAAAGGAGGAAAACGCAACACTGGCCTGCTAGGAGTGACGCAGTGCATCATGCCACCACACCAGAGATCAGAGTTCAGACTAGTCTTTTAGTTTTGAGCCTTAGGGGACACAGGGTATGGTTCAAAAATAATGTTTTTCAGTGTCTGAGAGGGGAAAGCCAGTGCAGCAGCACTCCATCTGGCAGGCTGACTTCGCTCTGAAGTTACACAGAAAAAGACAAGGACTTTGTGTTCAGGGCTGGGAGCTGGGAAAACAAGAAATGTGGCCTCCCCAGGAAATAAATTCAAGATTATGCTGCTGCACAATCTGAATTCTTCCTAAGGAGGCAGTAGAAAATTTAAAAGTTAAATCGAGTTTTCCATGACATGCTCAACATCATTTAATGGGAAACTCCTGCTGGTATTATTCATGAGAGACACATTTCTAACCAATACAACTAAAATAAATAAATTAAAAAAAAATTTAAAAAAATCCCTCAGTACAAAACCTTTCTCTATTTGATAATGGGTAGTGAAGAGGACAGATGCATTTTCATGAAAGGCACCACATGGAAGAGAAAATTTCTCCTCTTTTATTTTTAAAAAGGGTGCCAGATGCAAATGTTTCACTGGATGCCTATAAGTACTTAAAATACAAAACACCTTCTTCAAATGCATTAAGCACACAGCGAGGCACTTTAAATACACTTGCTTTGTCAGACAGGCAGCTGGCACCACTTTTGTAATGAACAGGGCAAACATTCTGTCCACTAAAAGTGTTACCAAAAGATGGCAGGAGGCTCAGCTTGACTCACAGATACCCAAAGCAGGTTCCTCTCATTAGTCGTCCTAAGGATAAAAAATACTCGCTGACTCTCACACTGTAGGAAGGCAAGAAGAGATGAAGTTTTCTTTTTAAATAGGTCTCTCTACAGAAGGCGCATGCTGACCCCAGCTCTTGCTCCCTTATCTCCAAACGGTACAAGCCCCTCCTTCCTAGCCTTTCCCAAACATGCACTGTTCTGTGGGTGACCAAAACCCTCCCCTGATCTTCCAGTATTCTGCCACAATAAATACAAGGCCTTCAGAGCACAGTGGCCACATCAGCAAAAGCATTAGTTAAAATCATATGCGCTATCAAACTTCTCACGCTTGCGTTTGATCTAATTAATCTCGTCACCTCATACATTTCCAGAGAAAAATGAGAAAGAAAATCACCCAACAAACCAAGGAAGCCTTTTGAAAAGTTAGATGTGCCTTCTGTAAGCCCGCAACGTTCAGGGCCATGGAACTAAACACACTGCAGAGTTTGCCTTATTTACTGAGAAGTGCTGGAGGAAAAGATTTTCTGTAGAATAAGGAAAAAACATATTTTTGGACTCTCCGCCGCCCCAAACAGAGCAAAATGCTCGTTCCACCTGAAACACTATTTTAGTTTTTAAAATCCCCCATAATTTCCTGAGCTGATAAATGTTCACTGTTTGTACCCCTTTCCTCTCCTCTAAGGAAGTTAAAAGCAACGTTTGGAGCAAGCTCCATGCATGTAGCCACACCTAAAACACAAGCCAACGCGCTCCCCCTCCTCCCCCAGATCATGAGCGGCCACAGCTGGAACTGGTTTACAGTGGCCGGCCAGGCTGCGTGAGCTGAGCGCTCGCCTCTTCTTTGTCTGTAAAGCCGAGAGACGCTGGCCTCCAAGGTAGGGCCACGTCCCCCGGGACAGCGGGTAAACACCAGCCGCCCCGGTCCCTCCTGGCAGGGTCAGGTGATTCGGTGTCAAAAGCCGGCCACAGAAAGATCTCGAAAAGCAGCCCACGAGGGGAGGCTTTTGCCTTACAGGAGAGGACAAAAAAAGCACACAGTTGGGTTTCAGATTTTCCTGCTATCTTAGAAGCTTAGTGAGAACACGACTGGTGTAACGTGAAGTCTCCTGCTGTCACAATAGGGTGCTTTTAAAATTAATATCTCCCTTGCGCTGCAGATCACATTGAGCGCGTGTGCGGGGTTGGCCTGGCTTTGGCAGGTGCCACTGGACTCTCCCCAGGCTGAGGGCCAGGCAGCTGACGAGGCAGTCGGCACACTCTGGAGCAGAACAAGGTTCGGGCACGTTCTGTTGGGCTGGGAAGGAGGCAGGGCTGCCCGGTGGAGAGGGCACCAGGCAGGACGGCAAGCACACTGCAGTGTAAGTCAAGTCAGTGATAGCGTGGAAAATGCGAGTGGGAACACTTCTGAAGGCTAAAAGACAAAGAGAGGGTACGCACATTGAAACATCTGAGGGAGAGGAACACCGGGAAAATCGTGGATGCACAATGGAAGCAAAATAAACTTTTACATGTAACAGAAACCTTCTCAGGATGCGTGTCTGCCTGCACACACGCGCACACACGTACACGACAACTGACTGTTTCAAAAGCCACATCTAAAATTTCATTTAAAAAAGCCCAGCTGCTTCTTTACCCTGACTTTGTCTTTAAGGACTTAGCTAAGCCGAAGGAGTGGCCAGAAAAGAAGAAAAAAAAAAAAAAAAAACCACTTCAACCCATCTCTCTCAAATTCTTTTATTTCAGCAATGCATTAAGCAATCTCCCTGCAGAGTTATTCTCTTCTTCCTGGTGTGGATAAAGCTCCCCCTGGGGAGCTCTGTAATTTCCAGCTTCTCCGAATTCAGGTATTAGTAAAGACCGCTTGGGGACACGCAACAATATAACTCTACATTTTCAGGCATTCGGAGAGAACCCCCTAAGGGTCCCAAGTTCAAATTTCTGAAATGTAGGCATTGTAAAAGGAACCTCGGGGGACTCCAGCAATAGAAATCTGCTGAATTCAAAGCATTTCCTAAGCCCTGGCAGGAGCCTTTGCTCCCACTGGAGGCTTTTTATAAAACATGTGTTGCTGACATGTTGACAGATTGCTCAGTGAAGTGTTAGGTGCATACACAGGCTGGCCATTTAGGGGGACATCAGTTTACCCTTCATCTCTACCTGAAGCACCATGTTTTATACATTACCCGAGGACAGGCAGAAAACAGACACTCTCCTACAAAGTACAGTATCACTTGGCAAGAGAGAAAAAAAAGAAAAAGA
>JAUMJM010000002.1:3647500-3695000 GCA_033558235.1 Neomorphus geoffroyi | reverse complement strand
CTATAGAAATTTCATAGATATCTATACATACTGGGAATTTTTTTCCCCAACTGTTCAGGGACAGTAGGTACTGGTACTGCATTTAATTAACAAGCAAATGTGATGCCCTCCGATGTGAACAATACTGAGTCAATCGCTTATGTTCTTAAAAAACAGATGTATTACATGCACTGTACCACCCCTGAATACTAGAGTACCCATTTTATATCCTTTTTCCAGCAAACTTGAATCTGTCACAAGCCTTCCTTTGCTCCCTACCCTCTTTTTTCCTTTTTGGTTTTAGCTTCCACCTTAAAATTTGTTTTCGAGATCTGTTGGTAGTTCTCTCTATATTTCTTTTCTGTCTACTGCATTCATCATTATTCAGCTGCATTATAGCACTTAAAAAAAACATCCCAGCTTTGGAAAAAAAAAAAAAAGAAAAAAAAAAAAAGAAATCATTTGATTTTCATTGCCCTGGAGAGAATTAAATACCCCCAAGGAAAAATTCTGGTACATTCTCTGCACACATTTACATGCAGCCAGTGAAGTAAACATTTCCATAATTGCTCACTTCAGAACACGTTACCCAGTTCCTAGGTACAATAACTGTCAGGAGTCAATGAGGAATAAAGAATTTTCCTGAATCCTTGCACATAACCTGACTAGCATTAATAACTCCACAGTTGTACATAAGTTAAGAAATGGATTACTGCCAGGCAACAACCTTGCTCTGAACACTTTGGGCATAATGTACTCTTCAAACTACCGTTAACAAAATCAAAAACTATTAAAAAACCCCCTAAAAACTCAAGGCTATTTATAACAAAGTATACTTCTCTCTCCACTAAAAATCATATAGCCCAAACTATAGCTTTTTCTTAACCTTGGAAATTACAGTCACAACATATGGCTTCTATTTACTTCCAATTTTACTTGTACTGTGAGCTTCTTTGGTGAAGTTGTCTTCCATTGCTAAATGACAAAATGAATGATGAAATTCAGTTGCTATGCTAGAAAAACAAGAAACAAACACTGGTGCCTAATCCCAAAGGAAAACTGGACTTCAGTTATGAATCATCCTTACCAGCAAATCTTGGATATCTTCAATAAAAGACTTTATGTACTTATAGAAAAGAAAACAAAACACGATCTAAAATCTTTACTAGAAAGACCCTCCTTCTGCTCCTTAACATTAGAATCCAAGGTTAGGGAGCATGCCACGAACCTTCAGTGGTTATTTAAACAGAAGTTCCCTGCTACGAGGGACATCAATGAATAGTGCTCACATCAGGCCTGCTCAGTTTTTATTGCAGGCTTGCAGAGCTCTTCATATTGCCGAGGCCACAATGAAGAGCCCTGTAAACATGTAATAAAACCAAGCCTATCGGATGTTACAGTATTAGTAATTTTTCTAGAAAATGAAAGTATATCTGCTTTGTCATCAGACTGATTTGAAAAGCTCTCACCCATTGCATGGTTACTTAATCCTTTTTTGATGTTTCATCTGGAATCTGCCTAATTGGACTGTGAAGAAAACTCACCTAATTATTTTTTTAAATGTGACATTTTTGGTTTGGTAGTGTTTTTATTTTAAATGGCTTATCTAGACAATCAACTTCTGAAGACAATAAAAGTGTAGCTCTGTGTGTTATAAAGTATTTATGATATTTTCAAGGAATTTTTTCACCCAGGCAGAAAATATCCTTTTAATAAGCCCTTTTTACTGCAAGAAGCTATTATTGGTCTCTGCTTTATTGTTGTTTTCATATTTTCAGCATAAACATAATGGGGAGAAAAAGGAAAAGAGAAGAAAGCAGTCAGAAGACAGATGCAGACAACAGAAATGTTATATAATCTGATAAAATGATGAATAAAATTAAAACTGGCTGTCAGGCAAAATGAAAAGCAATTTTGCTTACAATTTTCAGAGTGGCTATGGAAAAACAGCCAAATCTATGTACTACATGCTGTGTGTAGTTTATGAGTACACGCAATAACCAAAAAGGTGCTTTGATTAGAAAGAACGCAATGATGAGCACAGCCTAAAATACTGAATAATGAACTCGATACAATTTCTCCTCTGAAAGCCTAGAGGAAATGTTTGAAACCCCTATTAAAATAGAACATCGAACTAACAGAAGAACTCATTGGTTACATATTTGGGAAACACAGAGTAATTCCTACTAGAGATTCCATTAATTAGAACAAATCCCAACTACTGCCTGAGGGCTGCCAGAGACAAAGCTGTACTCCCTACTCTTGCATGAGCAGAAGCCTTACTGGGGTCAAAGGGACTCATCTACAAACACTGAAGGTAACATTTAACCCTCTAAAGGTTACGATGCAAAACCCAGGTACCATACGACAAGTAAAGAGGAATTATGCAACAGAAATAGCAGTTTTAAAAGGTATTTGGTGAAGAGTTAGGTCCCACATCACAATGAAACTGGATGGCAATTTGGTCCTATCTCCTATAAATGATGAACAATAAAATCCCTCTCTAATACTATCCTTACTTTGCTCATCTAGCTGGAAACCTGAAGAAGAAAGAAGGATGGTGAAAATCATATGATCTTCCCTCATTCCTCTGCACAAGAGTTTAGATAGGGCTTGAAAAAAGGCTTATCCTTGTTTGTCTCTCCATTCTTTTCCATGATTCAGGGAGTTAAATGGTCACCTGGCAGAATGAAGCAGGATTTAATCCTTCTCTTTGATGCACAACTTATGAGTATTTCCCCTCATCTTCTTATGGAGTAATGGAGATCAGCCACAATTCGCATAAACGTGGGAGGGAAGCTCTGCTCTCACCCTGGGTGCCCGGTGGCAGCATAGCTCCATATACAGAGTGTTAAATTCATCACATGCTATGGAGTTCAGGAACAGAATTTTTCCACCAGTTGGACGCCTCTATAGTGTGGCATCGTCTGCTTCCTATGATCTTTTGGAAGGTTTATTTAAAAAACATCCTGCTACTGGAAGGGCATTTTGGTGACAGCCTCAGTCTCTTTCAGTGGTCTCTTTCTGGCATAGTATAGTTGTGACTTTTTGTCTTTCAGTACAGGCTTTACAACTTTCATGTGAGGGAGATACTCCAAAATTACACTGTTGATGGAGGGTGAAAACTAGACACCAGCGGCATCGTCCCTACGATAGCCGGTCACTTCAATAATGCAGGTCCACTCCTGACCTTTATGCCTGCAACAACGCTGTAAATATCTTAAAAGAGGAGACTTCCTATCCGACAACAGCATAATCAGCACCAAAGCCAGTAAATAACACACACTGTATGTTTATGGTTCACAAGGCATCACATTGTTAATGAGCAGATAAAACAAGAAGAAAGGGCTGTTCTTTGTTTACATCATCCCCCTCATAAGCAACAGATGTCCTGATAGACTAGACTGCATTGGCTTTGTTGGTTGAGAACCTCCCGCTGACTCTGGATGAGAACCAAGCAGCCATACTGATTTCGTTACAATTGTCAGCTACTTTTGTCACTACAAACCATGAACTGTTGCTGACTCATCTGTGGTCCCAAGAGTACAGAGGAAATAATGTATGGAGTCATGCAGGGACTCCATGCATTGTTTTCCTCCTGAGATGACTCCTGCTTGCTCACCCAAGAGTGCTTTCTTGTGGGGTGCCACACAGTTTCCTGACATCACCCTTCCTAGTGACTGCGTACAAGAAATGGCCAGCAGAATCACATTCTTCTGATTTCTGTCAGTGACACTGAATGATTTACGTGTGCTCTGCCAGGACCAAGATTTAGGTGGAGACTACTCATCCAACACCCAGTCCAGCGTACTAGCAGTGAGTCACAGTTAGTTCCCAGAGGCACAGGAAGACCACACGGACTCTTTCCAGAGGGACAAACATGCCTGAATTTGGTGGTGTTCTGCTGTGGTCCTGCTAAGTTTCCATGTTTTGAGCTATCCAGAATAAGCCAATGGCCAAACAACTTTATTGTGTGATGTCAGAGGTTCTCATTGTTCAATGTACAGACTGAAGAATAGTTTACCTTTATATTCTACTGAATTTCATCTTCAGAGCTTTCAAAACTTCAGCTAATGAAAGATGTAGAAATGCCATTACTGAAAAAGGTTTTATATAGGAACATCATTGCTCTGTGTTTTGCCATCCACTTTGAACCTCAGATTCTTTTCAGCTACAGCTTACAATGCTGCTTTTACCATTAGTCTCACTTAACCTGGAACCTATAAATGACAAAGGACAGGTTTCCTAAGGTGCATTACTCAAAGAACACTCCTCTGGTTTCCTCCTGAAAAACTGTCAGGTGCCCTCTGTAAAATCTCCAATTGCATGAATTCCATTTCCCTTATTTTGTCACAGTTTAGATTTGTCAGGTTTGACGCTGCAGGGCCAATTTGGTGTGGGCTGTGTTTTGGCTGAAATGTGCTAGAGGAGAAAACAAAACGGAGATGAAAGCTATAGTTAAGGTAGGGAATAATTGCAGAGAGTTTAAATAGCATTCGCATACGGATTCTAATTATTGCTCCCATTTTTACAATCCCTGGCAAACACAGTTCTGTAAACTAACAGAACAAGCTCATGTATTTACTTGTTTTCACACAGGGCTTTTTGTCATGACAAGTCTATAAATGTGCCATCAAGACTTCCTCCCTTAAAATATTTTTCTCAGCCTCTTTGGTCAGAGAAGCTGCAGGTGTCATACTCGGACAGTGTGGCTTTGAGGGGGGCAAGTACTCCTCAGACAATCAAAATCAAGCATTCATTATGGTACATGCCATCAAAAATTACTTGTTTTCATATTCTGCTCAGTGAACCAAGATTATCTACTTCACTGAGAGGAATTATGTAGGAATTATGTATCTCCTTTCTTTATTCTGTTTTCAGACAGACAAAAAGGCAAGTTTGATGAAAAACACATGGATAATTCAAGTTGTTAACTAGAACCATTCTATGGTTTCCCACTCCAGAGCTTCACCTTGTGTCTGATTACATGGCAATCCCCTCCACCACCAAAGGGAAACTGCTTTATATTTTACCCAAAAATACTTTCTCCCCTTAAAATACAGTGGCAAGGCTAATTTTCTTGTCAGTGCAGGTTACAGCTTATTGGTCCAGATCACATTTGCAGTGGGAAGTAATGTAATGCTCCCTTTTCATTTCTCCTGGCCAGCAATCACTTCATTTCTGAAGCAGAGCTCTGTGCGAGTCTGCTCTATAAAGCCCTGTCTCATGAGCACTGTAGATGTCCTCGAGGCATAAGTCTGATAGTAGTCCAGGTAACCATGAACACCACCTGAGTGAGACACAGGGTAATAATAAATATGGCAGTAGTGCCTATACTTCACCAGGTTATTCTCTTTTGTTTTCATTTTCTATATTTAAAAAATAGTCAGTGTGCTCCAGCATAAAAATAATGATAAATAAATCAATGATTCGAATTTCCTCAAGATTTTTTTGAGACTTATCTTTAATAAGATCTCAAGAAAAGACCTGCTAGCATTCTCAAGTTACCTCCACTCAGCAACTGAGCTAGCTGTCTACAGCAGGGTCCTTTCCATCACATATACACTTGAAGTTTGGGTTGGCGATACTAATAGCACACCCTTGAACTGTGTCTCCATTCTTCAACATGACACTAAAAGTGGACTGTGCTGCTCTGGAGCATTTTGTCAGCTCACAGTGATTGAAAGATCCTCCCTGAGGCTCTTTTCTCCTTAATATCATGCAGAATTTCTGCCTTCTCTTTCAAAAGAAAATTTCTTGTTTAACTTCTCTAGGGTCACTGTATACTGGCGCAGAAAAACAGGTGCAAGACAGGTCTCTCTTTCATGTTAAATTTCCATATGCTTCAATTCTCCATAGATGATTCACATAATTTCTGGATCAAATTACCTGGTTTTAACTACTGACAGGATCAAATTAACAAGGAAAAATGGAATATCAAATGAAACACATTGTAATGAGAGTGTGACACACAGAAGAACTGCTAACAGACTGAACCCTGTTCCCCTGTTCAGAAAGGTACCTGTACACTCCCCAAATGTACAGCTGACCAATAGCAAACAGACAAATTCAACAGGCTGAGCAATGAATTCGAAGGTAACTACATCTTTGCCTTCAGTGATTGAAAGTGTTTGTCTCTTGGATTCAGTCACCTGCCAAGTTCAGAGGACAAAACCATGAAACTACTGCTTTCTACAGAAATTTGTATTTCAAAAATTTGACTCTATGAAAGGACTGTCACACTACGCAGACAACATAAAACATCAACAATGAAGCTATGCAGAAAACAGTACATTGCTGTCCTTTGCAAATCAAATACACAGACTTGGCACATGCACGCTGTGCATTAAAGCAAAACATAAAATATCCAAGTTACTGGGGATCTTGCCAGCCCTGAAACCGAAGCAGCATCTTGAGAAAGAGAAGTTGTTTACTCAAAAGTTAATACAACTGTCTTACTTAAGAGAGCTAAACTATCTCTGTGTGGCATTATATTACACAATACAGACATAACACAGTAACTGCTCACTACTGCCAGGGTCTTCCCACCGAGACCCCTTCTGCTCTGTTCTATGCAATACACAACTCTTCTTCATCACCGTCTTCCCTTCTGATACTCTGACCACAATGCAAAATTCTGGGTAACTCCAGTGATACAGGGGCTGGAATGTCCATTATCTGCTTGTGTTCAGCCTTCCTGTACTTCAGGAGACATGGATATTACAAACAAAGAGTTTCTGAACAGATTCAGCTTAGGTTTCCATATTAATGTGATTATGAAACTGAGCACAAGGTCCTTCCCTCAGGTATTTACTTCTTCACTTGCTATAGTAAACGTCAGTAACAGCAAATAAAAGGCTGAAGAAGGTTGCCACAGTGATATCCAACTCCTACTTTTAGAGAAAAGGTTAATCTTTTTGCAAGAATGTTGAAGCAACTACATTCAAATCCAGAGTTCTATTCCCTCATTTTGGATGCTAGTTTTACTTTCAGTATTGCTTAAAAGCACAGGGATCAGTACTGTTTATTGTTTGGCCTGGTCACATTTCTCCATGTCAATATTTAAATCTTTTAAATTTCATGAATTAAATTGGAGCAGTGATGAGGGTGGGGGAACAGAGGACTGTTTTGCTAGCTGTCAGGGCAAGTGACATGGGTCCTGGACACTTTTGTATCTTTTCACCTATAAGGACATTTATTGAGCAACTAAAGATTTTAGCAACTGTATTCTCCACTTCACCTTACTGACACAATTTGTCATACTTCAATTTCTTCCACACAAGACATCTTACACATATACAAAATTGCTTAGACTGGAGATCCATTTGCAAGTATAATCTCATTTCAATGAGTAGCACATTATGGTCAGTAAACTAAATGTTGGGTATACTTTTACGCATACCTATTTTCAAATCATTTGAACAAATTTATATGATATATGCAAAATAGCCAGAGGTAACAGCTGTTGCCCTCTAATCTTTACAGCCTCATCCTTTACTTGGCACTTGCAGGGATAGGTATTTGAGATCTTCAATGAAACATACAGTTCTGTGTGCAATCATATAAATAGTAGCAATTTGTTTAAGGGCTTGCTATACTTTCATAAAGAAAGATGCCCAGAAAATGTTTTCCAAAATGGAAGCTTTGATGGATATGACGCAGTAATTTAAATCAATATATAACCTTCTAGCAAAGCACTGTTGGTTTAAGGTTTATACCTCCAGATCTCACTTCCTAGTCAGGTTCTGCAGAGCTTAAATTCAGAGTCACAAGAATTCACTTTGTATGCCAAATACAACGATATAGTCCGTCAAGGTAAAAGGACAACATGGAAACGAGTTCAGTATTATTACAGCCATATGGAAATCCATTGTGGGAGTGATGGGTAATATATGCATGCCTCGTGACTTGCTTCTCTGTAACAGTATTAACTAGCATAACTAGTAAAAGGAAAAGGCTAGCTTGCAATTCTAATTAAATTAGCAGGTCTGCTTTGTGCCAGTAATTTCATCCTGGAATGCCATATATTCCCATTTCCCACCTAAGTCAAGGGAAAAAGGGCAAAGAATAGGGAGAAATGCAACATCATTAAACAAAGAACCTCATCTTCACATCCGCCATTCCTCACAGCTCTAACAGAGCATCTCCAGTAGCATTTTCCTGCCCTCAAACCTCATGACGTTATTTAATAACAACCTGAACAGGCAAGGAGTTATCATTATGTCTTCTGTGGGTGTTTCTTTTTCTTTTAAAATAACCTGTGCACCTTAATGCCCAAATTTGGATGTGAAGCATTCCTGAATAACAATTCCCTGGTATAAGGTTTCACCTCATATGCAAAAATTTCCATCACAGTATCACAAGGTTGGCAAGGACCTTTGAGATCACCAAGTCCAACCCAAAACCCAACACCAACACCTACTCATCATCTAAACCATGGCACTAAGTGCCTCAGCCAAACTCCTCTTAAACACCTCCAGGGACGGTGACTCCACCACCTCCCAGGGCAGCGCATTCCAATGGCCAATCACCCTCTCAGGAAAGAACTTCTTCCTAATGTCAAGCCTAAACTTTCCCTGGCAAAGCTCGAGACTGTGTCCTCTTGTTCTGTCGCCGGTCACCTGAGAGAAGAGACCAACCCCTGCCTGACTACAACCTCCTTCCAGGCAGTTGTAGAGAGCAGTAAGGTCTCCCCTGAGCCTCCTCTTCTCCAGGCTAAACAACCGCAGCTCTCTCAGTCGCTCCTCACAGGGCTTGTGCTCCAGCCCCTTCCCCATCCTCGTTGCTCTCCTCTGGACGCACTTCAGCATCTCCACATCTTTCTCAAACTGAGGGGCCCAGAACTGGACACAGCACTCGAGGTGTGGCCTGACCAGTGCCGAGTGTAAGGGAATGATGACCTCCCTAGTCCTGCTGGCCACACTATTCCTGATGCAGACCAGGACACCATTGGCCTTCTTGGCCACTTGGGCACTCTGCAGGCTCATGTTGAGTTTCCTGTCCACCAGCACTCCCAAGTCCCTTTCTCCCTGACTGCTCTCCAGCCACTCCATCCCCAGCCTAGAGCTCTGCATCCTTCCCTGATGGCGTGGAAGTAGTGGAAACCATTAGATTGTGAGATGGTCAAGGACAAGGCAATGTGGAGAAGGTCCGCAAAATTACTTACCTTTGCCTGTGAAGTTAAATTCTTGTCTGAAGTTTACTGCTTTTCAGTCTGGGAATAATTTCTTTATGCTTCCTCAGCTTAGAGAAAACAGTGGTAATTTGGGGCTCAGGCTGAGACAAGAGACTATTAAGTGTGCTAGAGAGGTGTCTTTTAGGGGAGGAAACAGCTGAGTAGAGCGTTTCAGGATCACAACTTTTGATATAGGCACATATATCTCATCTTAAGTGATTGAATTATTTTTTTATTTAATTTTTAAGTACCTTTACTTCTTCATAACCTTACAGAGATACAGTGGGGATAAATACATCAAAGGCCTAAGGCAAAAAGATAATGTCACATTGAGAGTTAAAACCAGACAGAGAGGATTGAAGAGAGACAACTCCGTATTTCTTCATCAGTCATTGCAAAATGGAGTTCAAAATTATATATAAAAAAAAAAAGCGGTATGCCCTTCTCTAGATGAAAACATTGAGTTACTAATTACTTACACAAAAGCAGAGAGAATATTGTGACTGCAAGTAATTACTTGTGAAAAGTGATGATAATTTGTCCAATTCACCTACTCTCACCTGGTCCCCTCCACTTTCAACTACGCTTTCTGAACCTCTTTCACGTAGGTTGGCTTTTCGGGATCAGTAATTTTAAATAGCTTAAAATCTACTCATTAGTTAACAATGGAAGAAATGAGTGGACTTTAAACCTATTTTCTTCATGAGGGAGCAATGGCTTCCATTAATTTTCTTGTTGGCAATCAAGTAGAATAATTTCCCCAGTTCCTTCCTCAAATCTGTATTGAATAACCATGTCTGTTCTTTCATTTATGAATCTTCTGAAAGGAGAGGCAAATTATCATAACACAAGGGTCCTGAAAGTGAAACATTAGTCGTTGATGTTCAGATTTTTACTACTCATAAGTTATTTTAAAAAAACAGCAGATCAAACATACAGCTACATCATTTCCCTTTCTACCAGGACAGGAATCTTCCATATTGTCAGCAAATGTAATACAGAAAGGAAGAAAGGTAAGAAATTTTAAAAAGAAACGAAAAGTGGGGAGTGAGGACAAGAAGTTAGAAAGACATGCTCTTGAATAATGATGCAATGTGGAGAAGGTTAATATTCTGTGAAATTACTTACCTTTATCTGTAGAGGTAAATTCTAATCTGAAGTTCACTGGCTTTCAGTCTGGGAATAACTTCTTTATGCTTTCTCAGTTTAGAGAAAACAGTGGTACTTCTGGTAATGCTAAGAAAGTAGGCCTAGTGAGTGGGTTTAATTTTAAATATCAGGGAGGAAAAAAGTGGCCAAGCATGCCTTAGATTGGAAATAGGAATTATATTCTTTCATCCTTCCTGCTCTAGCTCACTGAAAACAGTGCAGATTGGGTGCAGAAGAATTACACGAGGACTCATTTTATGAGATTGGTTTGGAGTTGCAAATTTTTTAAAGTAAAGTAACTTCATTTAGCTATATGTCTTTGAATGATTAATCCACTCATAGCATGAACTTCAAATGAACTACATAAAGCTGATCCAGGTCTATGTTTGAAAAAAAAAAAAAAAAAGAAAGAAGGTAAGAAGTATGAGATCCTGAAGGCATTCTGCACAGACAGGCTTAGTGTTTCTTAAAACACTGTATGCCTGATTATGTTCATAAGGTCTGGAAAAGGGGAATGCTACAGTCTTTACTTACACAATAATATAACATTACATGCGTTATTTTAGAAGGATTTCAACAGTGCAGGCTAGCTACCCACATATGAAAACAGGTACTTTTTAGATCTGGGAGAAGATGTACAGTTTCTTGAGGAAAAAAAAAAAGAGAAGATCTTCCATGTTTCTCATAGATGAAATGCTGGCAAAATCGTTAATCACAAAGCATATTTTTAATTGAAATATACAATATAATTATGTAAGAATTTTAACATGCAACACCTATAAAGGAAAACAAAATCATATAAAAGGCAACTAAAGAGTTCAATATTGCAGCCATGTCCCCAAAACTAACATGCCATCTAATTAACTCACAATGACTCTTCTCTCAATCTGATTTAACCGCTTATTGAGAAGCAGTAAGAAAGAAGAATCCAGTATTTTAAGCAAGGTATAAGAAAGAAGGAGAAAAAGGATACTATAATGAACAACTTAGAGACAGTCAAAAGTTGAAACATCTTTTTATAGAAAAAGATGCTGAAAAATATGTCTCTTTTACATCCAGAAAAAGACACTTCTAGAGGAAATGTTAAGAACCATTTTTACACTCAAAGTAAAATTTCTTCAGTTCCAGTGTCACCAAATGCAATTGCAATGTGTAATCAAAACTTATATATAGTCAACAGCAAAACAATGAATTTCTTTTTCATTTGCTTGTAAATGATGTCGTTCTTTGCTCTTTCCATTCCCCCTCCTCAGAAGCAGGCACAGATATCTGATAAAGCAATACACTTTATCATTAAGAGAATAGCTGGCAAGCCGAGAAACTACGCAAATAACATTCGGATTGAAACCCACATTTACTACACTTGGCTGATGGAAGAATGATTATTCCATGTTTCAATACACTAAGAGTATACTGACTACCTAAACACACAACATTTCCTGCACCCCTAATAGCTTCCACAGTTTAGTATTCCACATATTACAGTAAAAGATTTCAAATCCAAACTTTTCCACAGAGCATCCTGTATGTATTCATCCTAGAATGTTATGGAAGGAAAGGGAGGAACGCTGCACGCATTTCATGGCAATTGTACTGGGGTACGTTACCACACATGGTTTGATTTCTGAGCTATCTAATAGGAGGCAGAACCCCAAGCTTCAATGAGTGTGTACTAGAAAGCATACATTATGCCCTCTATCGAAAATTACGTAATTTGACAGTAAAATGTATAAGTAAGCCCATAATTACCTTAAGTGTCTGCCACACAGTCAAACCTCTGGGCTCACAAGTCAAAATATTGTGCTATAGCTCCCAGAGCAGAGAGGTAAGGAGAAAAGGGAGGGCCAGGATACGACTTTAGGGTTAAACACTACCCTGAGTCGATTCCTCGACCCCACGATTCAGAATCGTGTGGGACTGACAGGCCTTGCCTGCGGAACAGCTACTACAGCGATGGCTGGGTTATCAGGACCAGCCTCCCTCTGTGTATGGTAAAAGAGCTCGTGCTGTCAATTAGCTCTGAAATGAAGGAGTGACAAAAAAGTCATACCATTTTGAAACACGGAACTCTCGTGAGTACAACTCACCTGAAGAACAATGCATCAGCCATTTTTTGGCAACGCATGTGCAGAATAATCCGCCCATTCTCATCGTAAAAGTTGCAGTGCAATCTGCTTTTTGTGGACAGCAGAGATCCTGTGGCATTTTTCACAAGAGCAGGAGGTTTGCCACATTATTCTTGGCCAGAGTTTCCTGTCTCCCTCTACTATGTCTCATGGGTCTTAGCTGCTGTCTTCTGCAAAGCTGGCAACATTTTGTGGTATTGTAGATAAATAGTTGTAAAAAAGATTTGGAGCATAGAGAATGAAAGGCGTTCTGCAATTCTTACAGGCATATCAAATTTAGTGTTTGCCCCACATGCAAAGAACAATATTGACACACTGAACATTAATCAAGTGACATCTGCTCACCCTTTCCACCAACCTTACAGCATCAGATCCACTAACTGAGGTGTGATTTCAAAAACACAGTATGCAAAAATCTGTGGACTCACAGGATACAGACGCTCTCTTTGATTTTGTATCCAAGCCTATGAATTTTGCAATAGGGAGAATTTAGCCTTTAATTTGTATTGGGCCTTTTTCCATGCCCATAGAGGAGAACTGCACAAGTAAATTTTAAGCACTTCAGGCACTGTCCAATAACTGAAATGCAATAGAAAAGGCTATAAGCCTTTCATGAAGCCAACTCAGTATACACAAACTCGCCCTGAACAATAAATCAGGGCCAGCTATGCCTGCATTGAGATGACAAAAGCATATGCTCTGTGGAATAGCAAACACCCCTCGGCCCCATGCTATGAGGGGAAAATATTCCTACCACTTGGGAACTTTTTGTGATGCTTTCACTGGTATCCACTATGGATATGTTTCTTTAGGAACATTTATAAAAATAATCAAAAAGTGATCAAATCAAGAACGAGACTGTTGCAGAGGACGACCGTGCATATAACGAGACGAGCTATGGACCTGAGATTGCATCTGTGTTCTTGGTTCCTATAAAAAGCATAATCAAGTCCAGCAGAGGCTGCAGAATGAAACTAAGGATATGAGTGAATTTCACTCTGCTATTCTTGCTGAAGTACCCAATACGAATAGTAGCACTGTTTTAGAGACCCCAGAGGCAAAAAGAGAACAGAGACAAACAGCAGAAAAGAGGAGAGTGAAAAAGCAGGGAGAATAGAAAAAAGCAGGAGAGAAGCGGTGGGATACTCCAGCATGAGAGAAAATCATCTCCACCCTTCTCAGCCAAAGGAAGAACTGCAGGGATACCTGACCTGCTGACAGTAGAAAAGGCAATAGATATAAAAGCACACCTCCAGAAACACTGAGGAAAAGAATGGAAAATATAAAGATAACAAGGACAGAAAAGCAGCGCCTCAGTAGCAAGAATAAGCATGCCAAATAAGAAGATAAAATCAGAGACAATGACAGGTGGAGAGGGTCACAAAAGAGGCAGAATCTAATTTTAATAAGATAAATTGCATTCTTCCATTTTCTAGCCTTTTTTTGAAAGAGAACCTGGTATCATGGCAGATGGGAAGCTTTTCTACTTTCAAACTAACCTGCCAAGGGAAACTGCTCTTGCAACTGTAGCGTTAATATCACAGCCAGTTGTTTGGAAAGTGCTATTTGGAAAGAAGTTTCTTAAGCACTGACTATTTTGAAATTATAAAGTGTTGGAAAGGCAGAAATCTGAGCACTACGGAGAATAATCCTGAGAGTAATAATACAACCGAATGAGAATTTGAACTCACTAGTAGAAATCCTGCCTTCAATGAATAATGGCATTTCCATTGGTTTCAGTGAAGCAAAGATTACAGTCAAAGACGGATGGACATAAATTGAAAAACCTTCTCCAGTCAGACTACACAGATGCGTAGTGAAGGAAAGATGGTCCTGTAATGCAAAACATTCTAATCATAAGATGACAGAAGAAGCAAATACTAAAACTGTTTTAGGTATTTCAAATGCAGTTTAGAAGAGTAATTAAAAAAATACAGAAACCTACAGTTATTGACATATTAAAACAGTTCAGGACAAAGGATGTGTTGCTTAGAAACTGAATATACAGGAAAGATCAAACATGCTCAGTGCTTTGCAAAAATCCAAGCATCATTTCTGGCCAAGTTCTGAAGTCAGGTAACAGCAGTAAGAAATAAACACACACATACGAAAAATTATTGATGTTAATTTATGTCTTAACAGTAAAGCTAATGTGTTATGCACTCATGCTGAAGCCTACATTTGTCAGAGAAAGGTAAATTAGCAACTGCCATTTCATTTCCCTGTGCTTTGCTTTTACAGCTGGTAGGAGGTTTGCAAAGTACTTGAAAAACTTGACCCTTCTCCAGCCTCCCCCGCATGAGTCACCCAACCTTCCTTCAGTCATTAGACTGCACTTCCTGCTGGGATCCAGCAGTAAAACAAACGAGAGACACCAGTTCTGGTCACGGTGAGGGAGGTAATAAACCAGTGACAGGTATTTTTATGAAATTTAAAATGAATTCCCATATATTATACATATCAACCAAGTGACAATCCATGCCACTATCTTACGTAGAGTTCTATTTCAAAAGACATTTTGAAGCACTCCAGTTCATTTTCTGTGCTGAAAGTATGCTTTCCTTGTTTACATACAGGAAAAATAATTTACTGTATTTTATGTGCTTCAGAAGTATTACAGACATAAATATCAGACCACTTTATTTGTACATGTATAAACTTAACATGGTTTTGATAACATTATTAAGAGTAAATTTAACCCAAAATTTCACAGATAAAGTCGCCGTGTTTCATGTCATTATTAAATCTGCGACAAATATTCTTTGTTGAGTTTGAATTTTTAGAAGTCGACTGCCAGTTTTCTAGTTTGCTTCAATTCACTGTGATAACCGTCAGTTCTACCATGTCTTTAATACATGCATATTTCTGGGAAAACCTCATTTTTCTCCCCCCACAAATAAACCTCAAATGAAGCATCCATCGAGAGAACTGATCATGCTTAGTCAGCCAAATTTAGTCACAGGTTTACCCTCTTCTGTCCACAGACCCTCCCGGTATTTTAGTTCCAATCTCGCCTACTATCATACTAACTGTGCTGAGAGAACTGCTGTACCCATAAACTCCTTGGGTTCATTCCACAGTGCACACAAGAGACACAACCCCTTTAAACTTCAAGGAGTTCCCATTGCAGTCCAGAAGAAAAAAATTCAGAGATTATGGAATAATCATCTCCAAATCGATCAGTTTCCCCCTGAAGGTAAAAAACTGAGAGAAAGAAAAAAGTTGAACAGTTACAGCCTGCCTTCTTGAAGGGAAAGTACCCCCAGGGCATGTTGTAGAATGATCCCCATCTCTTTCTCCTGATGCTTATTAAGAGGTCATAGATCTCAGTTACACTACAGCATTCCCAAATGATATCCCCAGCTAAGGACTATGACCTCTTAGTGCAAGTACAGGGATATAAAATTAGGAATATTAAGGGTTCACATTAAGAAAGAGTTTGTCTCAACTATTAGTCATTTTGGAAGAACAGTTGGAACTAATGCCATATCTGGCATCCTGCAAAAAACAGAGCAGCTTTAGTTAAAGGGAATGCAGGTTCCAGTGTCTTTCATAGGTGCAGAACCCTGTGCCAGAGCTAAATTTTTATCTGAACATCACAGTGGATTTCCACAACACAATATTCAATATGATAGGTGTCTTTCTCAAAAAGCACAAGGTATAGCTCAGAATATGCTGGGTGAATTACGATGTGCTTTCTCTTTGTCTTAAGCCTATTCCACCTAACTAGCATAGTATGGGAGTGATTTTACAACCGTCTCAGACAGGTTATTATGCCAAGACCAGGCAAGGACTGGAATGTTGTTAAGAACCTTTCCCCTCCAACAATTCTCTTTTTCATAAAGAGTGGGGGTTTTTTACACCCTCAAACTGATGCTTGAGAGGATAAATGAAGCCCACAGAGGTGGCATGTTAGTGAACTATCAGATCACCTGGAAGCCTTAACACTCTATGGCTGATTGTAAAAACATGAATTAAGGTTCTTCTACAACTGTATTAAGCAAAGCGTTAAAGAGCTGTGGGGCATTTTGTTACATTTGGCTTTCAAGCTATGAATTTAACTGCTGAACATATAAGTAATGATAATCTGTTGTACCTCCCATTCCGTTCATTTCTAAATGGTAATTAAAGTAAGCACCAATAATAAAAACAGCAAGTATTTCAAGAAAATTATTTTAGAAGGTGCATGAAACTCACCACTTAAAAAGACTAATTTGTTAGCACAACAAGACCCATTTTGTAATACACTGACAATATATTATACATAAATATTCCAGCAAAATAGAAGCATGTAATAAACAACACATATTTACTCTACAGTAACTGATTCCCTGAAACACTGTATTCAATATGGACCGTAGGTGTATATATGTGCATACGTACAAGATAATCACTATTTTATTTTTAATAGTGTGTCTATTAGAATCATACACATGAATTCCCACTATAGTGGGTAAAGGTCAGAGTAGCTACGACCCTGTACCAGCAGCAGCTTTACAATTCAAAGTCTGTATTACTGAGGACTGTGAAAAGCAAGACAAGCTTGGCCACAGGATCCATATTGATTACAGCAGTAATTGGAAGCAGCATAGTTATCATAGGGTAAGTAATGACTATTTTTTCTTCTTCACATATGTGCCAGTGTTGATGATTCCCCCTGCCCCCCTCCTTTCTCTCCCCTGCAGGCAACCATCTTCCTTGGACAATAAGAATTAGGAATTTCAGCTGCATAGATGAAATAGTGATTATAGTACTGCTCTCTCAAAACTGGAATAAACTCTGGCAGTTACATCCTCTACACAACATCTGAAAAAGGTCAGTGGATTACCTCATGTCATCACCTGGCAGATTTCAGAAACTGGACCCTCATCTGAGACAGGCGGGAGATGTCACTTGAGCACTGAGAGACTGAAGTTAATATTCAATGTGGAAGACACAGTAGCCAAATGGTAACACAGAAAGATACCCTGTATCGCCCATTTGGAAATGCTCTGTGAGGAAACAGCTTGACCTTTAGAATACCCAGCAGTGGCTATAAATAAATGGAGCAACAGACTGTGGATGTAATAAAGCAAAGTTCTGGATCTAGCTAGGGCAAATTTTCAACAGAATGCCAGGGAGGCATTTGAACAAAGTCTGAAAAAGTGAGAGTGCTGAGCAAGTCAGTGTTTGGAGACAGGGATGATGACGTAGAGCTAGTTTGGTAACCACAAAATACCATCACCAGAAGAAGAACTAATTATCATGTTATCATAGCCTCTCCCAGAGCCTAATGTTATTACGCTCACACACCATAGCATTTCAGGTACGCCTAAGTGATGCTTTCACAGTCCTGTGTACAAAGCACCACATAGATACATCCTCTGGTGTAGCTTAGAACTATGGCCGTAAGTCCTGCTGTTGAGCATGACTTGAGAAGAAGACACCGAAGCACAGGATATTGTTTACATAAACCTCTAAGTAGATACTGAAAAACAGATTCTGAGTGACAGGTACATGAGGTCTTTTAACCTGCAAAACAGTGCACTGCTGTCCTCGATATTCATTCTTTATCTTCAGTGAAACAGTATTTACCTAAGAAGCTTTGAGCAGAAGTGATCAAAAGCATGGTTCAAATATGGGATGCCCAAGTCCCAGGATGACTGTGTTCATGTTCTGGACAGGAGTGGATACCTTGTGTGTGTAAAAGCACATTTGCCAAACTCTGCTGCCATACTCTAATTGCCCAGTAAGACATGGATTGATGCAAGATGAGCCCTAAGAGTCCATACATGATGCTAGATTATTTAATTGTAAAAAGACAGGTCAGAGACTGCTCTGCCAAGAACTAGACCTTGTAACCCCTGAAGTGGGGCTGCCTACAACAAACCCCTTCGCCAATGAGAGATCTACTGTCCCCAGTTGAGTGGTTGCTGCTGCAGACCAGGACTTCCTGGACCAGCAAGGAGGCGTCTCTGTCCATGGTACTCAGCGAGGAAACAGCTTCCTCACTGGTGCAGGGAAACCCAGTTCTGGTCCACTATCTTGCCATTACCTTGGGAGTTCAGGTTGACATGGTCTAAAGTCCTTGGTGGATATATACAGTAAATAAGCCAAGCAAAGCTATCCTTGCTAGTATGTGCAAAAAGAATCACCTGCCTTATTTTACTGATGGGAATTCAGGCCAATAAGAATAAGAGAAAAATAGGAAGCAAAATTGAGGGGAAAAAAAATCAATGAAAGATATACAGGAAGCACTCAAAGCCCCTTGGAAGACACTGCCACCTGCTTTCTCTCTCACCTCCAAAAAGACAAGAGTTCTGGCATTTACAATGAATGCTCATGAATAGGTTTATTACGGGGGTTCCCCAAGTCAAGAATAACAGTTCCATGATACAGACATCAGTTGCTTTCATTTACAAGAGGTCACTGACAGACAACTCAGGAAGCGTAACAGGCTGCTTTTAAAGCCCCCAGGAGGTGAAGATATACTGGTTTTATGGCTGATTAACAATCTCAAGAGCAGAGATTAACGGTTTCTAAGCAAAAGGGGGAGGAGTTTATGCCTCCTTGCCCATGTTGGCTGTTCATCATGGATCTACTGTCTCTCAAGGTAAGCACAGGGGTTTATAAGAACTGCATGAAAACTATGCAGCCTACTTTCACAGCTTTCAGCTCCAGTATATACAAGTACCCTCCATATCTGAGCAGTACCAAGCTACCTACAGATGTATTTATATAGAATTTTGATATGAAAATCCAAGAATGCAATTATCAAATGTAAAGGATTTGAAGTTTCAGACATGGGCCCTGGAACACATAATTCTGAAAGGATGTGAGTCCACAACTTTCAAACTCAAAGAAGTGCATTGAACTACTGTGTGTGTTGGCTGGGACAGGAAACTGGAGGAAAGGGTCTGCTTTCCACTGTCTTAGTCAAACAGAATGTCTTTTTGTGGAAAAGAACTCAGAAGTCTGTGGTCCAAAGCAAATGGAAAAGTAGAAGCATGTCTCTGTAGTACCGCAACTGGGAAGCCCTCTAAGGAAAAGAGGTCTAAGCTCAAGTCTCCAGTCCAAGCACTGTTTGTGTTTCATTCAATAACTGTTTAATGTAAAATCCATACGCAGTCCTTGGTGCAGGAATTCTCAAGAGAAACAGGGTGACTCTCTGAAGTGAAGTAACTGTACTTGGCAAACAGTACTTGGCAGTGTGCCACTAACTGCAATGAGGCAGATGAATATGCTTTTGGTGCATCACAGATTTAACTTCTTATGGTCCTTGTCCTCAAAAGCACTTTTATCAAGTTCACTTTCTTCTTTGTACTGCAGAAATGACCAAGGACCTTTGCCATGTATCTCATTTCCACACAGATAGTGGAAACTGAAAAAACAATGACAAGATCTGCAATATATTTGGCTAGCTCTAGGGTTCTTTTACTAGCAGGAAGAGTAACTGTAGCTAGGATATCAAAACATGACAATGCCAAGCGCTCACAAGATTACTATTGTAGTCTCACTGTGTACCGCATACATCCTTTGGGACAAAATTCCCTGGAAAGCTTTCAAGTCTTCCAGAGAAGAAGACGGTCCTGGCATTACCAACACATTAGATATTTCTGGGCACTAGGAAGAAAAGAAATTTATATACTAGGAAGAAAAAAAAAAAGGTAAGAGAAGGAAAACATTATAGTGGAATCTCTATTACCTCCCAATTTGGTAAGTCCACGATCACTCGTGGGGCATTGCTGTCTTTGAAGCTGTTAGGTAGCACAGACTCCTATTTGTAGACATGCAAGAAGGTCTTTCTCAACCATATAGGAGGATGATATCCATGAACATTGATTTTGGTCATAACTGGAAACACAGAAACGCTGACTCAGCTAGAAGTTCCCAGCCTAGTGATACTCCATGCTGATGGAGAGCAGCACTCAGAACAACTACTCTTGAATGTATGTGTCAGAGATTTTCAGATGGCATGGGAGAGGAATCTCTGAGAGGACTAGAGAGCAGGCCTGTATCTCCTCCTCGGCAGGGGACATACGGCTAAAGCCAGTAACATTTTCAACATCAGAAAAAACTTAGGGGATAATATGAATGGCTTTCAGCTCTACTTGACATACTTACCTAACCTATCAAAGCTCTAGCACTAAGCTAGAGACCAAAGCATAAAACTAAACCTATCTAATCACCTAAAAGTAAAATAAATACACCCAATGGAGAAATATCTCACGTATTTTACCTCCGAATACCCTTAGCGTTGAAGCTAGGACTGCATTCGATTCGGTGGCCTGCTTTCAAACAAGTTTTACAGCCTGTGATGCAAAGGGGCTAGCAGGGAAATGATGTAATATGCTCTAGGTCTACTGACGTTCAGGTGGAAGATAGCAGCCTTGTGTATCACATCTATTGCTGTTGAGTTATTCAACAACTCAGCCAAACAGACCGGCGTGTTCACTGTATGTTTGACTGCAAGCACGGCAGCACCACAGTATGCTCTCCTTTTTCTAGTCTTACTCCAGTTCCGACTAAGACTTCTGATGCCAAAGCGACCTACATTATCTTCAAGAGAACCAAGCTGAAGCAGAATGCCTTTCAGCAGAGCCAGTCAGTGGAGAGGCAGTTCTCATGTACCACAGGGGAGACTTCATAGAGTACAATCTCTGAGGGTTTGGACTGAAAAGTGAAATAAACAGCACAAAGCACTGTGCACAGGGAGAGGAGATTATAAATCAAGAAGGAGAAGATTATGGAGTGCCTGACAAATTGCGCATCGCCAACAGCGAATATGGTGGAACTGCAAAAGGTTACATTTTTTTTTCCTGTTGGCAGAAGAAGGAAAGAAGGTGCAGTTGAGGGTTTATCCGTAGTGCACCACATTTGATCCTGCGTGCATTATCATATAGTGAGATCCAAACTGACATATACCAGAAAGACACCAGGTTCATAGCCATGCTAATTGGATCCTTTACTTATATACACAACTTAGAGGATGACAATATGCAAATGGCTCATGAGTTATTAAATGGAAATGCTGCAGGAAGGACAAAGTGAGAAAAGCATTAATGTCACAGAGAAAGAATACTAAATCCACATGAAATCCATATTTTTATCACTAATCTTTTTTAATGACTAAATTAATAAAGTTCAGCATTTTATCTGCTCATGGTTACAAATATTGCAAAGAATTTTATTGGATTTTTCCTCCATTTATCCATTATCTGTATTCCACAAACATCACAGGAATTGTCAGCAATTAACATAAATAAATCATCACCTTTTCAGAGGAAGCTTCAGTACAAGAATTTTAGATGATAGCAAAAAAAATTACTAAATAGCTCATGAAGGACCTGTTCCATCCCCCACTGAAGTCAATGGGAATCTTTCATTGACTTCAATGGATATTGGAGCAGACCCAAATTGAAAAGATCAATAGCACACACATTAGGAGAGAAGAGCAGCTATGCCCTCCTCTAGAAAAAGAACATGAGTTCAATTCAAACAACAGAAGGAATCAGTTGGGGAGAACTTTCTTCTTCTCCTTTGAAAAAATCTGCAAGAGACCAGAAATTCAAGATTGTGAGAGCTAAATCTCACACACAGTTGTAAGTAACTCTCATCTTCCACTATCCTCTGAACAGGTGGGGGTGACTGACATCGAGAGTCCAGAACCACTGTTTAATAAATCAGCTTCCTTCTCCCCTTTCCTGTCTTTGGCTGAGAGCGTAGAATGAAGATTCAATAAAGCAATTTTCCTTCTTCCACTGAAGTATCAAAGCTTCAGAAGAACACATCTAACATTTTCAAATGCAAAAACTAGAAGCCCTAGTATCAATTTGAGAACCTGCAGTGGCAAGTTCCATTCTCAAGCATGTTACAAGGTTGGTAGAACTGCGGGCAGTCAAGATACCATGACACTCAACTCTCATGTTTCATACTCAGAGTTTTACTAAAGGGTTGGCTTAAGCCATTGCTTTGCCATCCTGTTCGTTCCATCAAAGTAATTGTTGATTTTACTGAGTATAACTGCATGGAAAATGACCCTACAACCGGGTCAACATGCATAGTTCATAAATTCTTGTACTGCATCTCCCTGTGCCTCTCACGGCGCACCTCCAAAGCTCAGTAAAATCCAGACAAGCTGCAGCTCGCTCAGCCATCTGAAAAATCAGGATTTGGAGGGCTTCACAACTGAAGTCTGAATTTCAGAGGCTGACAGCCCTGGGGTTGTTATATAATGGCCAACTTAGGCAACTCTTTAATACCTAAGATGAGGCCAAGATTCGAAAGATCATACATCAGGACACATAGAATCAGAAGGTTGGAAGAGGCCTCTGAGATCGAGTCCAACCGTGCCTGTCTCCCCACTAAACCCTGTCCCTAAGGAACTCATCCACCCGTCTTTTAAACATCTCCAGGGATGGCAACTCCACCACCTCCCTGGGCAGCTGTGCCAATCCCTGACCACCCTTTCAGTGAAGAAATGCTTCCCAATGTCCAGTCTAAACGTCCCCTGGTGCAACTTGTGGCCATTTCTTCTTGTCCTATTGCTGTCACTTGTGAGAAGAGACCAACACCCACCTGGTCACAACCTCCTTTCAGGAAGTTGTAGACAGTGATGCGGTCTCCCCTCAGCCTCCTCCAAGCTAAACCACCCTAATTCCCTCAGTCACTCTTCGTAGGGCTTGTTCTCCAGCCCCTCCTCAGCCTCGTTGCCCTTCTCTGGACACGCTCCAGCCCCTCAATGTCCTTCTTGGAGTGAGGGGCCCAAAACTGACCCCAGCACTCGAGGTGCGGCCTCACCAGCGCTGGGCACAGGGGCACAATCACCTCCCTGCTCCTGCTGGCCACGCTGGGTCTGACACAGGCCAAGATGCCACTGGCCCTCTTGGCCACCTGGGCCACTGCTGGCTCATGTTCAGCCGCTGTCAGCCAACACCTGAGGTCCTTCTCTGCCAGACAGCTCTCCAGCCTCTCTTCCCCAAATCTGTAACGCTGCACGGGGTGGTTTTGTCCCAAGTGCAGGACTCTGCCCTTGGCCTTGTTGACCCTCATCCCGTTGGTCTCAGCCCATCGATCCAGCCTGTCCAGACCCCTCTGCAGAGCCTCCCTTCCTTCAAGCAGATCAGCACTTCCACCCAGCTTGGTGTCATCTGCAAACTTGCTGAGGGTGCACTCTGCCCTCCTCCAGAGAGAATACATTTGATCCAAACAACAGAACATAGTAAAAGAAATTCGATTTTGGTAAACCTTTTGCTTAACAATTTAGTGAAAGACAAATACCTTGAGGTGACTTACAAGTTTCACTCGGACTCCTCCAAAAGGAGACAACCAGAGCAATTACACAATATGCTGTCATGTCAGAAAACTGTGATGAGAAAGGGAGAGGCAACCACCTATCCATGCTAATACTTTTTTTTGAAAACTTTGAATCAGAGTGTGGCTCTCAGAGGCACTGGTGGAAATCTGAGGGAAAGGCAAGAGCACAAGGAACTCGTACAAGATACTATAAAGCAAACTTTATTTTTGTCAAATATATATTGTGGATCAGAAAAAGAAGTAAGCTGCTCATTTTAACTAAAAAATAATCTAAAAGGATGAGGTTTTCATAAATATTGTATTTTTAGTGTTAGGCCATACATGCAACTTTAAGACCCTGCACTGAATTCACTTCACTAACCACCTGTTTAGTACTTCTTTTTCTGGAGAAAGAAGAAATCTTCAACTCTGGCCTTTCCATCCAGGCCACTGTCTCAACTTAAGTGTGTATTTTCATCATTTTTATCTAGAAACAGAGGACAGATGGCTTTTTGTCAACTTGGCAGTCCAGAATGATGTGCAGTTTAGGTTTTTATTCACTTCATTAGCTTTCAAACAGTCTGATCCCTACCCATTCATTATCACAAGTTTCCTTAAATGTATTTTTCCTTAAATGTATTTTTAGGAACGTGAACAATTTTCTTCAAGATTCATGTTCATTCATTTATCCTCTGACATCATACATGTATTTCTGCCTTTATACATGCACCCCAAATTGATTGATTCAGCATACTTGTTTTAGGAACACAACTCTTAGCAAGGACTGCTGTGTTCAGGAGCAGCACTCTGGGGCTCTTCCTACTTAGTGCAGCCCCACCTGCTTTTCTTCAGTTTCTCAACCCAACTGTGCAAGCACTGTTCAGTGCATTCTGCTTGCAGCTATAAAGCAGATAAACCACTTGGTAGAAGTGAGGATTGGGGGCAGCAGCTACATAACCAGAAAGAAGAAACAGTCATAGCAGATCAAGGTGAAAAATCAAGGATGTATAAAAAGGATCTGAGGCAGTAAAGGGGAGATCCAGAGGACCAGAGCAGAGGGATTGCTTTCTGGGAGAGGGAAGGAAGAGACGAGCTAAAGCCATCATCTTTTTCAATACAGAAAAAGCAAAAGAAAGAAGAGAGGTATGAAGAAAAGGAGTGAAAATCAGTAAGTGCTTTAAAGTCAAGAGAGATTATCCATACTGCCAGAAACCATGAGCAATATAGACATATACGTTCTAGAAGTTTGTAGGAGTGATTAGGGAATGACAGGACTGATTGTATCTGAAGTTGAAAAACATTTTACAGGAAAGAAAAGGCAAATTAAAAATTAATAAAAGTAAACATTTCTTGCTGCAGCAGATTTTTATCTTCTATAATTCGCAGTTGGGATTAAAACCATTTGACAAATTCACATTATTTCCTCAACTTTCTTTCTGCTCCTGCCCACTCACTCCTCTTCTGTCCACCTTCTTTTCACACTTCATCCTTGAGAGTAGTACTGCTACTTGACTTTTATGTCATCCTTCCAGGACTTAGCCCTATGGATATACTGTCACCAAAAATAACTCAGAAAGCTCTCAAATATAAGTATATGCACAACTTCTAAAAGCATTCTCAAATGGGAAGGATGGCTTCCTTATTTACAAAGTCAAAATAAAGAAATGTTTTTAACATAACTACACTGTACAATAAATACATTTTACACTGTAGAGGCTAAAACTAAAGTACCATCTAATAAAAAGATAATTCCTTTCTGTTGATACTATTTGGACCTACAACGCATACCATCAAAAGACCTCCTAAATCTGAAGGGAAAAAGTACTTCAGCAGATTTCATGTAGTTTCCTAGGTGAGGGGGCTGCCTGCAATCATTTCAAGAGAGGAATCTAAGTTGGCTACAGGCCCATTCACCCAGTTCTGCTCAGTTCAGTAGTGTCTGATCAGCACTCAGTTCTGTCCCTTGACTTAAAACTGAGATTTTATTTTCAATCTCACAATTTGCTTCATTTCTCTCATCTTTGAGTTACTGATTACTGTACAGTCATTTGTAGTTAACAAATGAGACTAATGCAACACCCAGTCCAGAAATGCAACATGCCATTGTGTACATTCATCCATTATGCGGCTGCACTTAAATCCCACTTCCAAACACCCTCTGAATTCACAAGTGATTTAGGAAAATACACATTTAAGCAAAGAACAGAAAGCTATATGGTCTGAACCTAGAAAATACACACAGCAGCCAGGCACAGACAGCTAACAAACACTTTAAAATACAGTGACAATGCAGTAATTATCAATAAATCCTTTCATACGAAGGAAATTTATAGTGCCTTGTTTACAGTATAGTCCTGTCCAGAAACTGTTTATAAAGGTCTCACCTAGGCATTGAAGGAGTAAAATAACTGAGAAAGCAGGAGGGAAATTAGAAGCAGAGGATGGGAATCAGAAATAGAACAGTGCACGAAGACACAAAGTGGTATTGTTTACCTGTCAGTTGACATTGATTAATCTTGTGTTCTGTGATATCACTCAGTGACTCAAACACCTGGAGGCAGCTGTCACAGCTGTGCACAGCTTCTTCTTCTAACTCCTCCCCTTCATCCGGCCTTTTCTTACAATCTAGCACTTCTCCATCTTCTGTCTTGTCTTCTAGTGTACAGTTAGGATCTGAAAGAAAATCAAGACCGTGACCGTCAGGCGTCTAAGAAGAGAACTTTTAAAAGGAAAAGAAAAAAACTTCAAAATAGGTTCTTGTGGCAATGATGAGAAGAAACATATTTGGCACAAGCCCGTAGCACGCTAGGTTTTATTGCTAAATAAGCAAAGGAGGCTTTTTCCTTAATTTTTTTCTAATCTTGACGAAAGGAGAATTTCCTTTCTACTCCCACAAACGCAGCTCCATTTCTCACTCAAGCAATTCTTCCATGCTTCAATGTTAGATTTGTCAATTTTATCACAGCTATTGAAGCTGCTTTGATAACTCTAAGAAAGGATAAACCACCTATGCAATTAGTTTTCAATGAAAAGAAAAATCAAATCAATGAGTGTGCAGGAACTTCTTTTCACTATTAACTACAGTGTTTCACAGGAAATTACCAGAATTAAGAAACTAACAATTCTGATTTACATAAACATGAAATTTACCTTGATTTTACAACCTACTCCAATACTCCCATCACCACACCATTTGACACAAACAAACCCCTGTAAAGATTATACCCTGGGTCAAAATTCTACACGTGCTTTTAACTTGCATATGACTACAAAAAATCCAATGAAATTCCTGTATTTGCCAGATCATGGAAAACTGAAAACAAACTATTGTAAAAGCTAAATTGTACACAAGGAGTGCTTTGTCTGTTTGACACGTTAACAAGCATTTTGGGGATAGTGGGATAGCTCTGGCCTCAGAGCAGCAGTCCTGGGCCAAGTCAAAGCTTCTAAACTTGAGGAGATGTGTGATCTCACCGCCATCCTCTATCCCCACAGAAGCCACACAAGCCAGTGCACCACCTCGGTTCTGCAGGTGAGCAGCGCAGAGTGAAGTAATACAAGTCTAGAACTTTTCCTCCACTGAGGAGGAGTGGAGCAGCTTTAACTACTCCTGACTTTTCGCCCACTTTAATAAAAGCTTCCTTCAAAGACAGAAATAAAACAATCTGTCTTCCCTAATAAAGCAAGCTGGCACTCAAATTTGTTTTGCCTTGGGAACCACAGTAAAACAAGTGAAATGCAGAAGAAAAATGGTTGTGTATGTTCCAGCAAAAGGAATGCAAGTGTTTCATCACTTCTCCCTTTTCTGTTTTGGCCACCTCATCTTTCCTTTAAGATATTTGAGAGAGCTGAGACTGAAACAAGACATTTTAGAAAACAAGGACAAACTCACATGATAACAGAAGATTGTGCAAGTACATTTTAAGATGTTCTGCTCTTTAGCCAAAGGGGTGGCTAACCAGGAACAGGTTTCTTGTCCACAGCAACACAGAGGCGGTATCTGTGAAGCCACTTTACGTAGTGCTGCAATTGATTAGGATCACATACAACTACTTGAGAGAAGCTAAAACACACTTACACTATATTCATATTAGAATAGGGAAGAGCATGAGGAGGAGGGAAATTCCACTTTAAAACACTCTTATGTCCCCTCTCAGCATCCTACAGTGATGTGGGCACAGCCATCCCTGTATTTGCTGTTGCGCACAAAGTGCAGGCATTCTTGCTGCCCACAATGAAGGTCAGGGCTCTCATCATCTTTCTACACCCTTTGGTCCACACCGCTGCACCCTGCCCTTCAACTGTTCAAATACTGATGGACCCGCAAGCAGAAACTGGAAATGACCCATGTCAGGAAATCTTCCTCATGCTATGTGGCTCGTGATCCAAACCAAGGAATTTCTTTGACAGGGGTAAAGGGCAGAATTTATTTTTAAGGGAATTATATTACAGAGGGAAAATAGACTACTTTTTAAAAATAAAAAACACATTCTGAAGGCAAAAATAAATTTGCTGTGCAAAATCACTGTCTATGCACTGAGTGCAGTCCTTTTATGACAAATTACAGTCATGAGCTGTGAAAACTTTAACTTGGGCATCTACTTCCAAATGGAGGATTAGCCTGCAAATTTACACACCAAAAAGGGATGTTAATTAAATAAAAGGACTTTATGGCATTTTAGCCATTGTTGAATGCTCTGAATCTAATAACTCCCCTTGCCACTTCATTCTCCAAGATATTTTGCAAGATTAATAAAAGTAGTAAGGAGATCACCAGGTTATAAGCAGTTCAGAAAAAGAAATAATTGCCTTAACTGTTGCAAACTGACCCCAACATCATTAAACACTTGTTGGAAGGCAGTATTTGCACATCGCATACTATTAGTTGTTCAGCTCAAGCTCCCAGTTTCATCTCATAAAACTGACAGCACTCAGGGAAATGCGGGCACTGGGTTTGAATCTTAACATGAGTATTTAAATGCTGCACATAAAGTTTACAGACCTGTTTGTTTTAAAATAAGGGTAGTGTCTGACTCTGCTTTAAGTACAATGCTGAAGGAAAGAAAAGGGAGGGGAGGGAATTCTCAAGACTTATTATTCAGAAACACTTGCACTTTAGAGGAATCCAGCAATACACACACACGTATGCACACATGCACCCCTTAGCGCACAAAAGCCTAAAAAATTGCTCAATTTAAAGCTTCCTACTTAGAGACTGGTTATTAAAATTGGAATCATTTTAAGACTAATAAATGTTTTGCTTCTCCTTCTGCATTTGCAGATATAAACTCTACAGGGACAGAAGTCAGTCAAGCTTATTCCCTTCTGCTGCAACTTTAGAATACGTGCTCTAGCCAACTGGCACATTTGTTTTTAGGTCAACTCTTAAGTGGGACCCTCTGGGACCTAGGTTCAAGTTTAGCCTACGACAGCCTTGTGAAATGAGTTCTGGCAGTCTCAGCCCCCTCAATGAATGCATTTCCACTGTGATCCACTACCATGAAGAGATGTTACCACCAAAATAAAAAAATATTTAAAGAGAGAACATATCATTTAGATGTTTTGTGAATAGACAGGTTTTCTGTTGCAACAACAAATATTTTCCATCAAGAGCTGCTCTAACCTTAAATGAGGATAAGCTGCCGTATTTAAGCTGCTTTTTTGAAAGGCTAGAATAAAATGTATTTTATAAACACAATATGCATTCATCTGTACTTTTCTTCTTAACCTCCCATTCAAAGCTCATGCTCAAATACAGACTTCAGGGCAAACGCTATTCAACTCCCACATTTCTTTCTCCCCAATGTCTGCAACAATCACAGCCACAATTCCCTCAACAAAGACTGCCATTACAGTAAGATTACATATCCCAACATCTGCAAATGCTACTGTCATTTCCAGAGGCTTCCCTGTCCTGTTCCAGCCACTATCTAAAGTTTTTCAATACACATCAGCAACAATACACACACCTGTGCCATGTGCAGATATCAATGAAAATCACTCGGTATAGAAAGGAAGGTTGCATAACAGAAATAAATTCATCCTTTAAAGGCACTTTAAAAAAGTGTCTTCTGTTACTGATTATGTTAACATTATTTATAAATGGAAATTAAAAGAAACATGATTTTCTCATTACTATGTTCCCTCACAGGTGGTTCTCCCCTTCCTTCTTCCTCCTCCTCCCCCTCATAAGCGATGTTATTGCTCTAACTTTGTCTAATAAAACTGCAACTTTGGGGAAGATTAAAAAATGGCATTGGCTTAAAACTGTTGGAGGCAATAAAGCCATGGACTTCAATTAATTTCAAGTATGGGAGCGGTTTAAGGCCAACCAGCAGAAATTCTATTCTGTCCATGTAAAAATGAGGTTTCACCACATTTACTTTTTATAACCCATATAAAAGTCAAGCAAAAGTAATGAATATCTAAAAGCCATCTCAGTGGACTGGCGAAGGCTATCTGTATTCTTGAAACTCATCTTACATATTTCTGCCTATGCTACAAGGATCTATAGCTAATCACAACTAAAACATCAAACTACCAAGAAAACAACCTCCTTTCCAATCCATTTCACTGTCTTGCAGCAGACCTCCTTCCAAGCCACTTCTGCATGGAAAAGTGCTGGCAAAAGAAAGGAAAACTTAGATCATGTGGTTATAATTATTACCAGGCAAGGAATATTTCTTCAGCTCAGTGGTAAAGTAAAACTCTGTCGCTCTCTGCTCCCAATAGTGTCCATCGCAAAACAACTGCCTCATTAAATCTCTGCAGTAAGATTAATATGCCGTAGCTGCACTACATTTATAACTTGGTACTCTATAAAAAGCACATTTAATGGTTAGTGCCAGAGCTTAGATACAAAGTATTACTATAAAAACTTCTGGCAGTGTGTACACAGTGTGGGCCTTCTGTACTGCTTACTCGATCAGAAGGGTTCTTGTTTTTAATATCAGCACTGCATTCTTGCCATAGAGAAAACCAGAATGTTAAATCTTGCCTAGAAACAGACAGAGAACAACACAGAACATGATGGCAAATAAATAACTAGCAAGACAACTTAACCATTGAGAATTATTTTCAGGAAAAAAAGGCAGAAAAGCAACCATTCCTTGTCATATTGATCTCCAGTTTTGCAGTCTTCTGTTTTTCAACTTCATGTGTCTACAGCAGTACAAGTTTGCTTTTTTTTTTTTCCAAGTTTGCAGATTGCTAAATGGAGGCTTAAGTACATTCACAACAGTCTGAGAATTTTTCCTCTTAAAAAGTAGAGAATTCATTATTATTTCTTCTTTTCAAACAATACAGTTTATGTGCAGAGCCACTAGAACCTCTAAAAGGCACTGAACACCAAACACAAAGCCACAGGACACGCACACAAGAGAAAATCTTCTAGATGAACAAAAAATTAACTGCATTCTTCACCTTCGGTACAGGAGTAACTGTGACTGTTCTCAGACTACCTACGTGCATTCAGAGAGGACTGGCCTTCTAGGAATATCCTTAAGGAGCCAGCCCTTACTCCAAAAGGTGACCTCAGCTGAATGAATGAGACCATTCAGGATGAGTCAGTCCTGCTCTTCAGATAAAATTCTGTGGAATCAGTATCAAAGACAGAAGTGAAGCATTTACTGCATTCTCAGAACCATATTAGAGAATAAAAGAGCCCTTGTTGATACTGAAAACAAATATTTTTTCATTATTATTAACAATGTATATCGCTGTGATCTTGACTCAAGCAACAGCTTTGTCCACCCAATCTCCCTGACTTAAACTTAAGGAGCCCTTAATTAATCCCTGACTGGTAAGGAATTATATAAACAATCATAAAAGAAATTACCCTTATCCACATATTTTACAAATACAAAAATAGTTTAAGCAGATTGAAATGGCGAAGGGTGGGGGTTTATGTGGGGGACATAGAGAAGGATTATTTTTAAGAAAAACAAAACTAAAAAAGAAAAGCATGCTGCACTTCACAAGCATCTCACTTTCAGTTGGCTGACCTACAAAAGGCAGAATTTCTAATTCTCACGAATTGAAAGGTGAGGGGAGAGGAATGTTATTTTCTGTTGTGAGCCCCAAGAACGCATTCTAAGCTGAAACAGAGAAGGAAGAATGCAGGCTTTGCAAAAATATCCCAATACAAAAATTCCTCACACTGCTGTCAAACAGTAAGCAAGCACTAATGAAGGAATTCAGCATTACCAGTCTGTGCGGCTGTGTGTCCCACACCTGCCTGCTGGTCCTCTGTTTCATTTTCTTCTACTGTCAGAAAAAGGTAAATAAAATAAAAACAAAACAAAACAAAAAGATGTTAGGTAGGTAGCTGAAGTGTTTCAAGCATCTTTACACCAGCTTCAGTTCTGAAAGCCAGTAATGCTTGTACAACACGGGCAAGAAAAGCTGCACTGCAAAGTGCGAAAGCGTAGACGAGAACAAAACACAATATGGTCCTGTATGGAAGCTACAAATCTAAGAATAGAATGACCAAATTGGTTTCATGGCTTAAAAACCAAATCGAATTTCCTCTAGGATGTTTGTCTTCAATGTACTCTATTGTATTTGTTTATGGAACTAAATGAGAGAATAATTCTGGGCTTTAAGATTCTTCTCGCTCCACACAGATAAGAGAAAGCCTTCTCCTGGCAGACCGGAGAGGTGTGTGTGCTAATTCGTATATAAGCTTTAAAAAAAAAAAATAAAAATAATAATAATCCTATATTCAGTAGCAAACATCTCAGCAGTGCAGACAGCCTTGCAAAGGAGAACTAACCCCATGCTGTTTTACTGTATATACCATGCCAGCATCTTTCCCTTGGCTCACAGCTTTCCAGAGCAGTAGAACTAAAAACAATACAATTCTTGTCAGATTCACTATTCAAAACTTGTTGGGCAAGAGTGAACCTAACAAGAGCCATTCTGCTGCTACTTTGAAAAATTAGAGCGAGCTGTTCTTGTGAGCTCTGATATGATGTCTAAGTAAGATTGACTCTCCCAAAGCAAAAGTAAGGGAAGAGCTAAAAGGCAGAACTATTTCCTTTTTATTCTCCCAAAGACTGAGTTCTTTGAGTTACAGAACAGTGGAGAGAAAAGAATTCATTCTCCCTCCACAGGGGAAAAAGCTGAAAGGGGAAAGACTGCACTTTTACAGCATTTCCACTCCCAAGAATTCAAACCTCAAAAATAATCATGCAACTGAGTTAAAATCCAAAGATGTGGTTTTTTTCTTTTTCCTGGTTCTTGGGATAAGGGAGTGCAACACTTAGGGTCACATATAAATCTAGACATATATTCAAAAGAAGAGATACATATACACACTCCACAGGTACCTCTTTTCCTCCTCCGCCAACCCCAAGGCTTCATACAACTGGTTGTTTCTAGAATCTGAGTTTCTAGAAAAAAAACACCAGTTTTCATAAGGACACTCTTAGGACACCAGAAACTTGAAAAACAGTGCATATATTAAAAAGAGTCAAGTACAATCTCTGGAGGACTCTAAACAATCTCTATCTCTGTCCCAGAGCTGTGGCTAGTAAGCACACTCTTCTCATCAACAGAGAAATGATACACTTTCCCCAGCCCCGGAGTAAGTCAAGTATTCCACAAAATATGATTTGATAAGCTGACTGTTTCAGCTGAACTTGGATTTTGCAGCCATGAAGTTACCAGTACTTCAACTGCATGATGTTCTTTGTTACGCTGAAGCAGTCACCCCAGCAGTCTTCACAGCTAAAGGAAACTGGTCAGACAATGAAAGCAATTGGAAAAGCTCAGGAAAAGCTGAGTTTTGGGGAATATGTGGTCAAACACAAACTAAGCTAAACAGAAGAAGATTTTTTGCCAGGGCAGCACAGATCAGTAAGACTCATTAATAAAGCAAGAAAAATAATGAATGCAAAGAGTATACACTTAAAAAAAAAAAAAGATAGCACCTTTTGTGACCCCCTCAAAGCCCCAAGTGAACCCTCTGCAGCAGCCCAACCTGACCCTGTTTGCCCACCATCAGTTGAAGATCTATTTCTAAAAACTGTTCTCAAGAACGAGCTCCGAAACTGAAAAATGCATCTACTGTTCCATCCCTCAGGAAGAAACTCGCCTTGGTCATCAGTACCTACTGATCAAACTTATTAAAGGTTGTATACGTAGGTTATCTACCACTGAAATCCTCAACCACAATATATGTCTCAACTCAGTCCAGAAAGGCAGTTTAAAACTCTTAACATTTTTTTATGTTTCAAGATGGAATTGAGGTGGCCAAATGCAAATTTTTCAAGAACTGATTCCCAAATGGGAAACTTTAAAATAAAGCAGCTATCTGTTAAGAAGTAAACAAGATCTGCTTGTCTGAAGTGGATCTTCACTTGCAAGCGTATGCAAACCAAAATGCAAGAGCTCTTCTTTCCTGCTGTTCTGTACTGAACGTCTGCTGCCACCAGCTGCAGCACCAGATTCTCTCATTGCCAGGGAGAAGCAACTGCACACCAAAATGTGCTCAGCTTCGCACTGATGAGAGCTATATCAACGTTTTTAGGTCTTCAAATGCAAAAAACAAACAAGGATATTGTGTAACAAATTGTTTTCATCTATGGAATTTTGTATTATAAACCCATGGTTTTTACATCTTGTGAAACTGAACGTTTAAAACTTCCCTGCTATTTAGGGATCTGAAAATTCTGTGAGAACTGACATTTGCTTTCAACAAAGGCTGGCCAATATGTCTTTATTACACACACACACAAAAAGGAAATAGGCATGAGAGCAGGTAACTTTATAGTTAGTAGCTTTCTAAACTGTTGTTCAAGCCCTTTAAGGATTCTCAGTCACAATAGAACCAAGTAGGTCACAACAGGCCACGGCACAAAGACTTGCTAATAATATTCAACTAGACTGACATACTTGTCAGGAAAATTAAAACCACATTTAAGGGGAAATACGTAAAAGGAATAAGAAAACTACCCCACAAAACCTATGGAATTAAGGAAATCTTAGCATTATACAAATCAGCTACAAAACAGCATCTCATTTTCGTTTGCATTTAGATCAAGCTCCCCAATTAGCAGCTCACGCCTTTCCACAATGACATTCTAAAAATCAGTGCTACTTCAGCTCTCAGAGCAGCACTAAACTCACCTGACTATTGTGACATGCAGCCAGCATTAACTTTCCTTAAACATTAACTATTCCATTTTCTTTCAGAAGAGGAAGGCAACTTTAAACAGAACCTATATAGTGAGATGTTTTAAATTTTGCTAATTAAAACCATTTCTCTAGCACTAGCATGAAATGTAACTAAAAAAAGCCACCAGGATAATATGCATATAAAACAGTAGCATGTGTGCACTGTTATTAATTCAAACATCAAACCCACTGATACTCTAGGAATGAAATTGTGCATGAGGTGTCTTCTTCATGACAGGATACACCTCATCATAGCATAAGGTAAGGCAAATTCTGGATAAGTGATACAATACTAGTAAAAGGAGAGGCCTCAGGAAACCAGAACAACAGCTTGTGAGTCCAAACTATGAATAAGTGATGTTACTGCTGAACACCACTTCTAGGTACATTTGAAATAATGTCGTCATGAAAGCAACAATACTCCTCGTCCCTACAATTAAGTGTTTATGAACACAGGTCACCTGTTTTGTTAACTGCAGAAACATTTCTCAGTTGACTTATCTGGTCCTTGAAAGAACAAACCATTAAGTTCCCACTACATGTTTTCTCAGTGCAACTTTTAAAAACCAAAACAAACAGGAACCTCAAAGAATAAAATTTGGAAAAAAAAAAAAAAAAAGCCAGATCACCACAACTTGAGTGGCAACACACTTCTGGAAAACAATTTTAAATAGATAAATAAATGAACAAAATCTCAGTAAGGGAAAACAGAATGCCAGCATGTCACTTTTATCTCTCATCATAAAAGCTTGTGGGTTGGACAAATACAAATTTTTAAGACTTTACTGCAAAAACAAAATTATCTCTAAACTGAAGCTGTATCTAAGTGAAAGGTTAAGACGTTTCAGCTTTGGTACAGCCAGTGTCCAAAGCAAACCCTCGTTCAGAGCACCTCTTGTACTTATGCTGCTGAATGTCAACATTAAGACCAACTATTCCTTTCTAAAGCAAAAAAATAACCCAACCAACAAATCAAGCAGTACCATCAAGGACAGCAAATGAGGAAAACCTGCGGCAAGTCTGATACAGAGGTCCTAGAAATAGAATTAATCTGCTGTCTGCTCTACAGCAACACCTACTGATCAATAAAGTTTTCACCCCTTTTGCTTCGAGTATCTTCATGGGACACATGGTTACCCTACAAAGGAGGGTGAATATTTTTATAAAGTTATCACAAAACATATACGAATTTTATAGCTTGTAAAATCTCATTCATATTCTCCTGGCTAACCAGGATTCCCCTTCACTGAAGAGTTAATCTGTAGATCTAGCACAGTAAGGAACAGCACAAGTCATTTCTGGTTGATGCTTGGGAAAAACCTTGTATGGAAAAGAAATGGATAAAATTAGAAATGTGAAAAAGGGCATCTTCACTGAAAGTAAAGCCTTTTGGAGAACTCTGGCTAAGATTTATGGCTTCTGAGCTATTACAAATGATAATAAAATAAAAGCAAAAGATAATTGAAAAAAATCTATTTTCTTCTAGTCTAGGCGGGTTAATAAATTTTAGAAAGAAAGAAAGAAAGAAAGAAAGAAAAAAAAAAAAAAAAAAAAAAAGAACTGCCCCAAATGCCCAAGCCTTTTTTCAGCTTGTTAAACAAAGCAGGAGAAGCCACATATCCCAAAATAAACTATAAAAATAGATTGCTATTGATTTATCCATCCCTTCCTAAAACATATTCCTTGAGAGATGTGAAAATAAACCTAATATAGCAACTAAGACTGTCGGGATAGGAAGTTTAGAATACATATTTTTAACCTGCTCTTTGCATTTCCTTTAATTCAATACTTAGCCTATAAATTTCCATTAGCATATGATTAGTAATTCAATGTAAAGCCATTTTTGCACAAAAGCCTTTTTCTTAGGATGGTAACTTTGCCAAGTGCATCTTCAATCTACATGTTTGAATAATTTCTGCAGACAAGTAATGGAGACACTAGCTGTATTAACATAATCAATACACAATTTACCAAGTTACCCAGACAGAACAGAAATAAAACGTGTGTGCCATTATTTCAGTACCTACAAATGACTGTAATTTCTGGAAGTATCTCTCTACTTTTCTATTCCCTCCTCCTCATGGCCACATAAAAACCAAGAGGACATTCATATTGCTACCATCTACAGGTGGATATTAAGTATGATTGGATAGATTAATCACATAGCAGAAGGCAAATTTAAGAGCCGATTACAGGAGGTGCTGAGTATCCTTCAACTCTACTAAAGTCAATGGATTTTGAAGACGTTTCACACTTTGCAATAATGTGCTGTGGAAATACACCTCCAGAAAGGTTCAGTCAGAATACAAAACTAAAATTAAAGAAGTTACTGAGTTAAATGCAGGACCACATGTCAACACATCATCTGCTAGAGCTACACCTTCCTTCGCTTTCTTTTCTCCCTGGGTATACCACTGGTGCTCTAAAACTAACCTTTTAAACTCTTCTGGCCAACATGTGGGAGCACAGGATTTCACACCTGACTACGCCACATGTGAGCAAGCAGTAATTCGGTGGGTGAGTCCTGCAAGTCAACAACCATTTCAGGCTGCTTCATCATGTCCTTTAAGATAAACAGCATTCATAAAAGTTTAGAAAGACTAAGAAAGTATTGTTTCCTGAACAGCTTCACCTACTGTCAATACATGGCTATTAACTACTAGCCAGAAACCCGATTACCATTTTGACTCCCAAATGTACATGCACCCTATGATTTCACAGTGCGAAGAGTCAGAAAAAGAAACATATTTGTATATTCACGTGTCAAATATCAGCACTCCAAAACTCTACTGAAAATTAATTCTGCGTGTGCAGCCACAATTGTACAAAAACCCCAATTTCTGATAGGCATGAATATTTGTATTTCTGATTTGTTTTCCTTTGTGCTGTGACATACCCCTTTTCCTATTTCTACACACCCCCTCCCCAGCACTGTAACAGCATTCCCTTGATACTTAGAAATTATCATTTCCCTTAAAAGATTCCTGTTATATAAAGCATTTTTCTTGCGTTTGTTTTTTCTAAAACACAAAGCCCTTCACAGCATTCATATTCTTTACTCCTCTCTTCAGTCTATCCCAACATCGATATTGAGATTTTTTCCCCCTAATATTCTTCTTACAGAGAGACTGAATTAGGAGTTCCCAATTAGAGTGCATTGGTTGGAAAATATTATTCTTATGCTAAAATGAAGTATTTTCCTAGGCAGCACATAAACATAAAAGTAATAAATATGCTTAAGTGGGAAGAAATTATGCTTAAGAAATCCTTTGGATATTCTTCCAACCCTTGATCTCAAGAATGACAGTATCCAAATGTGACAGCATAAAGACATTCAGTTTTATATAACATTGTGTGCAGAAAACGGAGAAGATGCTCTTTCCTGCAGCAGGAAAATTCTACAGAAACCTCAAAGCTGGGGGACAGGGGTTGAATATCTTTCTCTGGATAGCCGAGGTAGTAGATTAACTAATCTTGCCCAGAATGCTAACTTTGCCTTACTAATCATACATCTTTTAACAAGGTTAATCCACATCTACATACACCTGTATTTTGATTGTTTAAAGTAAACTAATAATGGTATGATATATTTTTAAAAGTACTTTTCTCTGAAGAATCTTCAAGTCTACAAAAAACTTAAAGTGAATTCCAGACAACCCTAAGATTCTCCACCATGCAATGTAACAGGTTACAATGGATCTCCCAGTCAAACTGAACACCATGGTGAGAATCCGCAAAGAAATAGAGAATCTCCTCGGCAGTCAACTCTTAGTATCAGGGTCAGGACTGTCAGCTGTCTGGCCTGTCTGAAACTGAGGACCTCATCCCCATTCCTGACAATGTGACTGTGAGCATCCAGTCAATTTTGGATGGAAAGACAGAAGTTAGAAGGCTAAGATAAATTTTAAGCCTAATTCTCAAATCCAGTACTTAATATGAATGCTTAGAGTGACTCTTAGTACACTCGAGCTATGCACCATCCAAGCTTTCTTACTTTCTCAGAGAATCATAACTAAGAATTTCTGGTACTCCTAGAGACCTGTTCTTTCAACTGTGCTTGGAAAACAGGAAATTCATTAAGCACTGTCTACAAAAGCCTAAACTCAGCAAGAGAGAGCAATTTAAAGCAAACTGATGCACAGATCACAGAAGCTCAAAGTAACCAACACTACACAAGTCTGAAGACAGATGATGTAAGGAAGGGCTATAAGGTTACTGTAGATGATCATTTCCTTTGAAAGTTATCATTTATTTGTGTCTAAAATGTGGCACTTAAACTCAGGAGTTTGGATTGTGTGCATGCTTTAGCTGTTACCTAAAGACACACATTTATCTGAGTCAAAAACCTTACCTTCTTTCAACTGAGATTATCCCTGATTTACCAGAGATCTCCATCGATTTTGTACAAGGGTTTTGTAAGTTTCTTTTTGATCCCTCAAACTCTGCTCCGTTCTAGATGACCTTCTATCATGTAGAACAGCGCTCTGGTCTACATCCACAAAGGAGCTTAGAAGCCCAGAAAATAATGAAGGGATACGGCATCTGAACTGCTAGAAGTTCTGCTCAGATGCCACTCAGGTCAGGCAGTACCTATGGTTTTATCATTCAGGCTTTCTCAGTGTTGTTCAGCTCAATGCTGAAATCAAACCAAAGCCCTACTGCAACTGCCTAGTGAAAGATTAAATATTCTCCTGCCTGCTTTAGCTTTGGATGCAGTCTTATGGGCTTGTTCTTCAGAGTTTATGTACCCTTCCCTGGTTGCTACAAGATACTAGCAGAAAATGTGTGGGCTAGAATAGCTTTTCCTTTCTCCCTCTTGCCCACACCCACCTATCACTCACCCAGCATGTGGGTGGCACTAGCTCAACTTTCTTCTCGATCAGAAGGATTTGTACTCACATCATGAGCCTTCTAACAAAGAGCATTTAACCTCAAACTTGAGACCTACTCATTCATTGCTTTTGTAGCCTGCATACCTCATCCACAATATTCACTGAATTAGAAAGAAGGACAATTAGCAGGATACCTTATCCTTGTGGTTAGAGCACCCACAGAAGAAACAGGACACATGGCCTCCAGTTCTAGTTTCATTGAAATAATTCAGAGGTAAAACTGCAGTAAGTACTTAGCAGACTAGGACCCAGGTCTCCTGTTTTTCCACTGGTACTCAGGCCATTAGAGCCATGAGTCTCCTATATGAGTGCTCTTTCTCACCCATTTGTTCAACAAAGACCTAATTACACTCACAAAAACGGAAACATAATTGCCAAAAAATAAAAGGGCAACTCACACTCACAGAACAATATGTTGCTGTGTAATAACTCATGATATAAACCCTTAGACAAAGCACAGAACAGAACCCTCACCTCTCATGTCTTTCCCTCTTCTGTAAAAGGGAGAGGAAGAGCACAATCCCTCAATTCCTTCTAACTCACAAGGAAAGGAACAACCTGTCCCCTGTCTCCAAAAGGCTGGATCAGAGAAGTGACTGCTATTAGACATCCTATTGCACTAAGACACACACAGCTAGAACAGGGGAGGAGCTAAGGCACACTATTCTTTACAGATTTTTCCTACTGTCTCCTTAAGGTAGTTCTAACTCAGCAACATTCAGAAACCCCTTATCTACCCATGAATAATATAAAGAATCCAAGCACCTAGTGCAAGACAACTTTTCCACTAGGCAACCAGGTACCCGTAAACTAAGCACTGTACTACTAGAATTTTACAACATGCAAGCCCCCCTTTTTTTTTGACCTAGCCTTATAGCTTTCTGACTTTTTTCACTGATTTACATTTGTATCCAACAAGTCGTCTGCTCAACAGATTCAACAGAAATTGCAAACCAAATCTTTTCCTATCCTCTAGTTCTTTATAAGTCACATAACATGGTTACACACACAGACCAATAGCAACTCATTTCCTCCTCCCATCTTCAGAATCAAAACGTTACATCAGGCATGGATCTTGACATCCTGTTGTCCTGGAACCAGTGAATCAGAAAGTTCCTTCCTCGCAATTGTATTCTTTGGAGGTGGAAAATAATTAACTTCCCCACCCCCTCCTCCTTCCTACTGCCACTATCAAAGTTAGAAATTCACTTGACGCTGTCCTGGAAAAAAAAACAAAACAACACAGCCATCATAATTCCTTGTCAGAGAAACTTTCGTTCCTCAAAGTATTGCCATTGCCAAAGTCTTCCCAAGGACACTGCCTCCCAACATCACATCATCCAGTCCAGCAACACAGGAGCTATTTTATTTTTGTTTTAAAAATTCCTTTCAAGAAGTTAACAGTCAGTAATGGAAGCTGAACTTGATAGGTTACTAAAAGAAGTGAGCACCAACAAAAAAAACCTAAAAAATCAAGTACTGTGTAATTCATTCTTTGAAATATACTTTCCTGACAAAATACAATCTAAGAACAGTAAGGGCACAAGTTTTAGCGATTGCAGAGAAACCATCTACTGTGCAGTTAACCAGGACATTTAGACTTAAAAGTGTTCTTAGCTTTTCCATGCTCGTGCGTAACCTTGTGTGTAACGCCGAGTGTCTGTATGAGAAACAAGCAGAGATTTTGCATGTCCTGTTTGGCGAGACAAAATTCCTGTTCTAGGAATTCTCCTGCTTTGCAGGAGAGAACCAGCTCTCCAAAAAAAGGGTTTGGGAGGAGAGAAAACACGGATACCCTGACCATCAATATCATGTCCATTTGTCCTCAAGGCAAAAAGGTGTTCTGCTTCAGACAAGCAGCTGTTCAACTAATGACTAATACTGTTTCAAATTTGCAAGAAGGCTAACTAGTTACTGATACTTTATTTTTAAAGAACCATAGTAAGCCCCTCTCACATCAAAAGAGAAGAAAGGGGAGGAAATCACTATACCAACAGATACATAAATGACTTCAAAAAACATTGAAGGACAAAAAAATCCAAACCTTAGGAAAAAAAAATGCACCTAGTTGCACCTATATTTAAAAGTGAAAGTATCAGATGAATCACTTACTCAAAAAACACCCCTCTGTCTTGCTCCCATGATAAAAAGAGGGGGAAAAACCCACAGTGAAAACACCTCCCCCCAAAATCTAAAATGTCATTGGGCAGTAATTGTGTTGAATGAGTAAATAACAACCCTACAACCCTTTTGAGTACACATTATATGGATTCAACTGTACAAAGAAAAGTCGCAGTATAGCATGCCCAGCATCACTCTAGCTAAAGGAAAATCTGAAAGGCTCAAATCTGCACACACCAGAAGAACATGGGTAACCTAGATTAAATCCTGAAAAGGGAGGAAAAAAAATCCTCTACATCTTTTTCTCAATAATTCTGCAGTATAGAGAGGACAAGAAGTGTTTGAAACTAAAGGAACGTGATGTGGGAAGAAAAACCTGATCAGTGTTAACTAATATTGTAAATACAGAGGACAATGGTCCTGGTTCAAAAAAATCCATCGGAAGAGGGCAATTCTGTGCTGTCTTACTAATGTGTGCACAGAAGAACATGAAGGAGATTTTCTTTGGAAAGTAGGAGGGCTGAATGAAATGTTAATTATAACATGTTCTAATAAGGATACCCCCAAGATCAGCCCTATCTTTTTTGCTACAGCGTAGTCCCTAGGCATATGGCTAACTACTCCTTGATCATTATCCTGGCTAAAACTAAAGCTACTGAAGTTTAGGAGATTCATATCGAACAGAATTTCTTTCATCTCTAATAATTGCTAAACTAGCATAATTACTCATACTTGAGGTGAAATAGAACCCAAGTTGTCTAAAATTAAAGTTAAAACAAAAACAAACCTCATCACCTCTTTTGCTTTTTGCACATTCATGTCTCGTCAGAATCCTGTGCCAAACATTGTATTACGATCTAACAGTATTTAAAGGCTTCTCTTGTGCTATCTATATCGAACTTTTGTAAAGAGAGCAACTGAAGAACTTTAATCTTTTGTAGTAACAGGCTGCAAAATATATTTGAAAGCAGACATATACATTTTCACAGCACCAAATAAAACAGGCCAAGTTCTTCCTGGATCTGTATATTGTCCCTTCAGGGAAAACTCCCTCTCTCCACAGATATATATATATATACACACATACATATATATATGTATGTCACGGCTCTGATTTAAGTGACATAGTGTAATTCCCCACTCCCAGAGGGGACTGATTTTGAGCTCAGGTAGCCCTACAGGAATCAATGGGAAACATAAAACAGAGCCAGGAAAAGATGCTAAGAGGTCTGTTTTAAGGTATCAGCATTTACATTATATTTTAATCAATCTAAAAAAAAAAAAACCTCCAAGTATCTTATTTTCAGTGTTTTACATGGAAAAAACACTGCATCCATGTAGTCTCCATAAAATGTTAACAGTTCTTCCGGAGCCTTTCCTCATGTGCAGTTATACAAAGGGAAGATTTTTTTTTTTTCCAAAATGCGCAAGTTTCAAAATACGGAATCATGTTTCTGCACAAAGAAACGAGAGCTATTAAACCAGTTGTAAATGAGACTGAATGAACTACAGAGCAAGATAAAGCCTTTCAAGACATCTCAGATCCTGGTGGATAACGTTGTCCTACACACGGTAGATAAGTGCCTCCATACTGACAGCTTCCCTTGCTACACAAGTTCACAGCAACTTGGGAAAGCAAAATCATATCAAACCAAACACGCAGCATTTCTAAGCCTCTTTAGATTATCTTTGTCACAAGATGGAAACTAGCAGTACAACCAGTAGCTCTTTAGATGCAGCTATATAGATGTTCACTCCTAATAGTACCTGATCCTAAGAAGTAGATGGTGATGGTCAATATAATTCACGTTGGCCTCAAAAATGACTGGGCAGCATTACTGTAATCCTACAGCTAATCAAGACCATCAATACCGCTAGGCATTGCCAAAGTCAATGAACATTACTAAAGGTTAGGGATGTTTTTGTTGTTACGGATTTTGTTAATATATAAAGGAGCCGGGGCATGCTTTGGCAAGTCAAAAAGAGAACACTATAAATAGCCTGCATTATAAAAAGATGCTAATCTTAAATCCTCTTTGTTATTTGGTTTTTTCATGTACTCTTTTATGTTCGATATCTTAATTTTTGCCCTTTTTTGGATGGCCAAATAGAAGCCAGCAATCCACTCATGCATCAAACAGATGTTTTTGCTTTTCAGGCCAAAAGGAATCTTATGAATTTTTTGTTCCCTCCCTATAAAACGATGATGCCAAAATAACACAGTTCCTGAAAACAGCCCGTTCAGAAAAAGTCCTTTGGACTGGTAACTCTGAAACTTTAAGTCAAGTTCACAGAAATCATGCCAATACTAATTGCTGTTTTTGTTTATGCTGGATTGATTATAGTCTAATCAGCAGACAATCTAATGGCTTTCGAGTCTCGTCCATGCAATTTAGAAGCTGGAGAGGGTTGGGGCTGAGAATAAACATTCAAACAGTTGACAGATACACAGAAATGTAAAGGCTACTGTTTGAAGGGGATCTGAATGTCAAATTCTCTCTGAACTACTGCTTCTGTTAAGAACATGATCGTTTTAATCCACTACTGTTCTGCCTTCCTTGGTAGTACACCACACCGCCTGTCCCTCTGTATGAGAAACATCCTTTCACTTCAAATTTATGATGAGAAAACAAGTCACACTAAAACACAGGTACATTTACTCACTCCAATACTCTACATGAATTGAATTGCGGTCATAAATTCAGTCAGGATGGAAAGAGTACCTAACTTCCCTCAAAAAGAGGGAACAACTTTTAAGAGACACTCCTGGCTTGCCAAAATATTTCAAGATACAAGCCTTCTTTAAGCAGAATAGAGATATGTAAAATACAGCCAGTAAATATTTCCTTCTCATCTTTCTAGGAACCGACATTCAGTAATTTTATTTCTGCAGTCAAGTGTGAGGCACAAAATTACAATGAGTAAAAATTTACATTGAAGTAATAATAAAATACTTTCCTATTTTTTTCAAAAAAGAAATCACTTTCAGAGGTCAGCGCTTCTATTAAATATCTGGGGCTGTTTCAGTTTCCTTGTGATGACTTATCTAATATCTACAATTTCAGTGATTTTTCACAGGTGACTGTGGTATAATGAATATTACCTGACTTCAGCTTAAAGAAACCTGGGTTTAACCTTTAGGAGGACTCCATTTTCATTCAGGTTTGTATAAAGAATACCTGGTTTTCTTAGCAACTGGCTATATTTTTGTAACTTTTTTTCTAAACAAAGTTTCTCATCAAAAGCCCGTAGTACGGGCAAAAGAAAAACCTCAAGCCCTCCCAAAACCGAAAGCCCATAAACCAGAAAGGGGAGAGAGGTGGTCAGTAACCTAAGTGTAACCAACAAAGCATGCCAAGTCACAAAGAAAAGTTCATTATTTAAATGGCCATGTTAAGATACAAGCGACGTGCTCTTCCCTTCACCCGCTCTCCCTTGCTTTCTCAGGAGGTCTCCAGCATGGTTTTACTTAGGGAATGGCACTGCCCTTAGATGTCAGGCGTTTAAAGAGTCATATCAACTGCCCTTCTTCAATACCCTTCATTTGCACAGTGGCTCTTCTGGGGCTTATACACAAGTATCAAGTATCATATCTCTCACTTATCTTTCCCCACCTGCTTTTCTTCTGCTACCCTCCCTCCCACACCAAATGCATTAGGTGATTTTGATCAGGTCAATGATACCTAATAGATTTTTTTTTCAGAAACCAGCCAAGTAAATGGGATAAATTAATCAGTAGAATGAAATATAGGTCAGGACTGATGAGTCTGATGCAACTGATCTTTCCTCTGCCTAGAAAAACCTGGCAGATGAACTTTATTTCTCCTTCCTAAAGTAAAATAAGCTATTCAAATTACAGCTTTTCAGAAAGTTAAATAATTTGCTCTCCTTTCGAGACTTCTTTTTTTCTGCCGCAATACTGCTGTACATTTGTAAGAGAGTGCTTTTCACAAAAAATAATTACAATCTTATTTTTCCTTGGAAAGACGTTTTTATTACTATTAACCTGTAAGGGGCTTATCTAATGGTAGCCATGCGTTTTTTTCTTTCCTAGGTTCAAACCTGAGATGCAATCCTCACCAAGAGCTGGAGGACAGTCAGACCAAAGTTGGCAAGGAACCAAAACACAAAAGGGGGGGGGGGGGGGAAAAAGAGAAAGAGAAAAGAAATAGAAAAGGAATGTAAACAGAAACCAGGGTAACTCTTAAAAAAAGAGTGTATTTTCAAGAAATAGAAGATATTTAGTCATTAGCGAGTTCCTAACACCCACCGTTTCAGAGGAAGGTTAGTTTCATGCATTCAACACAAAAAACTCAATTGTCATTTTGTTTTAATGTATTTACCTGCCTTGTATCAGTATTCCCCTAAGATATAAGTTTCAAATTAAGTTATCAAAAGTGACAGACATATCAAAAATATCTCTTATATCTTCCCCCCAGAAAGGGTTGCTAAGTACATGACAAATTGGAAATGTAATGTGTAACTCCATATTTTATTTAGATGTAAAACAGCACTCATGAGTTTAAATAACTCATTTACATACATTTAAAGAATAGTTTTTTAGAGAAGCTATTTAAAATACTGTTTATTATTAAACTGTAGAACTATATTTTGTACTGACTATATTAGTAATACTTAAGAAAAAAAAAGGAATTTAAATAAACGCTGCACTGGAGGTACTGCTGAATTTCTCCTTGCGACACTACTTACAGCTTTTGTTTGTTCACTAAAAAAGATGTAATAATCGATGGGCAGTCTTATCAATGAATTTAAATGCTATGTCTATGCAAGCATCTTTCAGCTGCTTAGATGAATCACATTATTAGACCTTTCAGAAATCTTACAGTCGGAGTGCTTTCAGAATGCTATTAATCCACTCCAAAATTGACAGGATTCAAGAAAAATAAAACAGGGAAAATGAAAAAGATATTTGAACAAAGGCCACCAGGAATGATAACCTACTCCCCAAAGGTAATCACTGCAGCAATAATTACAGATGATGATTGATTTACTGCCTGGTTTTAGTTGAAAAATAGTAAATAAGACACTGTAAAGAAATATCTGTCATCTCTATCCTGAACAGTCAGTGGTTTTCTTAAGTCAGTGGTTTAATGTTAGCAAATACAAGCTACTCTGAATCGTACAATGTTACTGTTTTCTCATTTTAGGGACTCCCAGGCTACTGGTACATAAAGAAGGCAAAGCCCATACCTCCACATAAAATGGAAGCTGTATCTTTTGTTTTAAATTGAGAGTGATGTTTACAGGAAGGTATTTGAAACAAACCTCCTCTCTGTAAGGCACCTAACAAATAACAATGAGTAAAACACGTCCAGTGTCTAACAGGAGATCAATTTCCTCTATTTGCCAATTAATTCTGAATGTTTATTCCTTTGCACTTACATACTTGCGAGGTCTAAGACTTCCCTTCAGTTAAAGTTTCCCAGCATCTTTTTTTTGCAAATATGGCTAATTGGTCGCTCTCCTACTGGCTCTAAAACTCTTATGCGCACGTAAATAAATCCTCCCTGGGAAGCTCGGAATATAAGTGCGCACTCAAGCAACAGAACTTTCATTGTGGTATCATTTTTAAAAGGTAAGGGAAG
>JAUMJM010000002.1:572500-672500 GCA_033558235.1 Neomorphus geoffroyi | reverse complement strand
TCTGTGCTGGCTCATTGGCAAAATGGTAGATTCATCTGTCTAGGGCCAAAGTGCCACGTGCTGCTGGATTCCCATTAACTGAAAACTGAGGGCTGTTGATTTATTCTGTCACTCTTGAAATAATTTACAAAAGACCAAACAATCTGTACATTATATCTCTGGTCTCATTTCCATGAATGAGTTAAATCACTGGGTTACGTTGATGTAAAATGAATTGTTAAATTAGGCTATGGACTTCAGTGGGATAACAATTTGCTTCTCAGCATAGTTGTTGCTGAGGAAGTGCTTCATTTTATTCTAGTTGCCATTTCCATCACATGTTTGTGAAGCACTGGGTCATGGGAGAGTTTCCACAACTTTTCCTAAAACAGTTCAGCTTATTAGGAGGGAATCAGCATTTCATGATATACTAAGTAAGTTAAGTTTATGACAGTCGCAAGTTTTATTAGTGTTCCAGTGAAAAAAAAAATCATTATTTAATTTTAGAATCTTAAAATATTTATTTTAAATATACAGTGATATAAAACATAGTCACTCATCTTCAATTTGCTCCATTAGTCTGACGCTATCGTATACAGCTCTCAAACCATCAGAAATAAAGATTAAAATTACAATGCAACCTTAATGTTTGATTTTCACACAGATGTAAGTTAGGTGTAACTGTAAGGAAACTCAACAGTTCCTTCTGGCTTTTCATTTGTCATCTGTTCTACCTAACATATTGCAGGAACAGTGAGGTGTGCCATGTGGATGTGTCCGAGTGAGACTGCAAAACTTAAAAAGACGTGAATCACTTGATTTTTTTTTTTTACCAATGAAATCTATTTTATAATAATTATCCTTTTGGGAGGGCTGGAAGGACTTGTTTGCTGGAGGAAAGAATGGAAAACCAAGAAGAGAACACGGAATGAACTTTGACCTTGTAAATTCCTTTCTTGAAACACCATGCTTGTAGTCAAATAATAACAGCCTAAACAGCACTTGAAGCTCAGCTTCCTGTAACATTTATCCTCAAACCTTTTAGCTTAGATGAGCAAAATATTGTTGTTTGATGAGTATTATAAATGGGAAGTATTTTAAAATGAATTTCTAGAGAATCAGCTTCTTCCTAGGCATGGGATAGTTAGAAAAGAGTGCCTCAAAAATAAGTATATCCACAAACAACTTTGCAAACTCATTCCTAGTCTCTGAAAACAGATGTTAAAGTCTCTCTGGAGGACTGAAGAGCCAGAAAGACAACTTGTACCGCTGCAGGCCAAGGAGCTTGGCAGGAACGGGGAAAGTCATGGAGTGGCTCGCTTGGGTTTCTGTCCGTCGCGTTCCCAGGCTCCTTAGTGGCCACAAGTTGCACCAGGGGAGGTTTAGACTGGACATTGGGATGAATTTCATCACTGAGAGAGTGGTCAGGGATTGGCACAGCTGCCCAGGGAGGGGGTGGAGTCGCCATCCCTGGAGGGGTTTAAAAGATGGATAAGAAAGTTTCTCAGTGATACAGTTTAGTAGTGGACAGGGTTGGCTGGGCTTGTTGATCTCAAAGGTCTTTTCCAACCAGGTGATTCCATGACTCTGTGATTCAAGACTGCAGCCGCCTCCATCATAGTGGAGAGACAGAAAACTGCAAGCGTCGCTCCAGAGGGCAATCACCCCTCACAGGCTTCTGCGACTGCCAAAGGAAGTTGATCCGAGTCCAAAATAATTTGTGTTTCTGCCACCAATTTACTCCAACAAAAGATTATTTAATTTTGAAAAGGAAAAATCTTCAATATTTTCTACTAAGAAAGGGCTGTTTAAAGCAAAAGTCTTCTTATAAGCTTTCCTAAAGTATTCCAAATCAAATGGCAGCCCCAACAGGCCACTTCTGTGGATGTTGAACTTGGTAAGGCAGAAATCATACTGGTGAAGCTAACGTGCATAACTTCTGAACCTGAATGCTTAATGGTTATTGGGCAGCAACTTATCTGTCAGGGTGACACTGATGCTGTCAGGCTATTACAGATTGAATTTCAGAATTATATGCTGTCTGAGGGACTATAAAGCAGTGAAAAAATCTGATGTTTTATATACAGGAAAATCTCACCTCTTTGAGGATCAATAGAAGAAAGATGACAAATGGGTTTTTATCCTTGAGGCAAGTACGACTGAGAAAATTAGAGAAACCAAAGAAAAACTATAAATTATTTCAGAAGACTGCGTCACTTTTTAGATTGCTAATCTGATCTAGCTAGCCAGACCATTTCCTTCTTCATTTCTACATTTCCCCTATTTTTCAGTCTTTACTTGTTAAGAAGAAAGAAGTAGGAATTAAAAAGAATGAGAAATAAATGGAAAAGAAACCTAATAATGTAACACCAGCGGTGGTTAGACTCATCATCTGCATAGGTCAAAGGAGTCACTATGCAACGTGAAGAATTATTATTACAGTGAGTCAATTAAGAAGGTGAGATCTAAGAAAGACCAGAACACAGGTGGAAGTCTTTGCTGCATAATTCTATATACAGATTTTAAACTGAGTGATAATCAGGTTATCAACTAATATATAACTGAAACTGAGAACATAATGCTCAACATCTTCCCAGATAGTTATCAAAAATACAAGGAGTGATGCTAACAGGAAGGCCTGTGTACACAGAAGCTGGTCTTTTTATCCAGTCTAATAAAAGAGAGTGCCTTGTCTTGCAAAATCTGCCTTGCTTACATTAGGCCATCAAGATTACCAGCACCACAACACCTACTTTTAAAACACAGATGTAATTTTAGCCTTCAGAATAAAAGTTCCCCTACAAGGCAACATAGAAAGAGTGTGTATATAGACTCAGATTGTTCTGCCTTCCCCCTGGGGAAAATAGTGCTGTACCTAAGGAAGTCAGCCTAACGTCATCATCGATTTGAATGGGACCAGTTTTAAGTTTCTTTTTTGTTTTGCAAGACTTCTTAGTCCCTGAAGATTAACTGGAGTGAAGCATAGCATTAAAAATCTCCTTGTTTGGTGCACTCTTTCATTTTCTTATTTTAGAAATTGTAATAAAACTAAAACTCATAGCTTTGAAAAATCTGTGCCAAATGAAAAAGGGGATTTTCTGGAGTTATTATAGATAGTTAAAACGCTCCAGTAAAATTCCATGATAACTGTGACAAGCTGGCATGCTAAAGCACCTCAGTGAAACTGCTGTGACCCATCACAGTTTTGGAGGAGAGTTAAGTGTAAGAAAGAAACTGCTCTTCTTGAGCCTCCAACTCTGAGCTTTTTACTTCAGTGTCAGTAGGAGCGCCAAAACTGGTGCTGAGTCAAGTGATCATAGGGATTGCATACTTGTGGAGCAATGCTAAATATTATGGGAATGAGAAATACAGCACTATTAAACCAGAACTGCTTCTGTTCTCATTTTCTTCAAAATTATTCTGGAGAACTGAGTAGTTCTCTAAGGCATAATCCTTTCCACCCCACTCTCCCCTCACAAAAAAAGAGAAAAAAATTATAGAAAAAGATCTTGTACAAAGCTCTTAAGTACTCTGAATTAGCCAATAGTGGTATCTTTTCCTTTGTCTCAAACACAGATTTCTGCTCTGCGTACATGCTTGGTTACCACAGTGCTCAGGCTCAGAGAAATATCCCATTCATTGTAAGAAAAAATACTACTTATGAGAACACTTGCAAATTAAGACCTAAATTTGATCCCTTACTCCTCAGCCTGGAGTTTCATAAGAATGTATTTATAACAGCCTGTGAGCACAGAGACTGTAACAGGATTTACTTGGAACATCACTTGAAGGAGAAGTGGTTCTTGTCTCTAGGTTAAGAATACCTCCAGCACAAAGTTTGAGGAAGGGCTAAAGACAGCAATACTTTCTAGAGAAACCACTCACTTTCTACTTAGATAGGAAAGAGTAAGGCTAATTGGACAGTAACGTGGTGGCTGGCACCCAACTGGCGTTGTAGCATTTATATTTGTTTTCTGTATATGTTCTTCATTGGTTCCTTCTCTTCTATGAGCAGCAGCCCCACAGAGTGTGCAAACATGCAGTGAGATGACAGCCCTGTTATTTCAGTCCTGTGACAGAGGTTCACTGATTTGTCCTAAGGAAGGATCTGGTTTCCAGATCTATCTTCACAGTATCACAGTATCACAAGGCTGGAAAAGACCTTTGAGATCGTCGAGTCCAACCTATGACCCAACACCTACACCTACTCGTCGTCTAAACCACGGCACTAAGTGCCTCCTGCAATCTCCCAGCCACAGGCAAAATACATGATATGAGAGATGGTGATATTATTCCTAACTTTGTCCTCACACGTTTCAGGAAGCCATTTATTTCAATAAAGAAATATTTATGTTGAAGCTGTAGCAAAACTGAAGTTTAGAAAACGAAGCCAGTATCCTAGTAAGAAAGAAGGGGTGCTTGGAAAAGGGCTGGAGAAGCCACAAGCTGAGGCATCATATCTGAAACCTGAATGGTTTTGAAGGATGCCTTTGGAGAAGATAACGACTGGATTTGAAGAAGCTGCTTATAGTAAGATAATGTAAAGCATTTAAGAGCTCAAATACAACTTTGGGAGATTATAGTGCCTGTCGCAAGAAGTTTCTCGTAAGGAGTTTTCTGTGGGAAATGCTTGATTGAGTCAATCAAAATACAGGATAACTATTACACATTTTATAATTTTGCACATGACAGTCAGGATTTCATTCCAGTAGGTCATTTGATTCTCTGCAGGTGGTTCTGTCAGTTTCTGGAATAGTACACTGCGAATTACGTGTTACACAAATGAAAGGCAGTTATAATTCTGGATAACATTGTATTTGATTCTACAAACATCTTTAGGCCTAATGCAGAGATTTCTTTGAATAATTTATCCAGCTAAGTGTCTGTGGTCCCAAACTCCTAATTTAAAAATGTTGATAAATGAAGTATCTCTTTAGCTAATAAATGAAGTATCTCTTTAGTTATCCTTTGTCAGCAACATTCATTTTAATGGAAAGTGAGTTTACAGGGTTACATGATTGAACTACTGAGCCAAGTCAGTGTTGGCAAATGATGGGCTAAATTATTGATGTTACACACTAATGAATTCTGATGAGAAATAAAATACAGACATTACATTTCAAGTGGTTCATAATTATTTTTGTACTTTAAAAGCAATTTTATTCTTTTTCCAAATCATACTGGTTCTGTAAAACAAAAACATAGTTAGTGATTATAACTAAAATTATTGAGTTTGAGACAAAAATGCTCCTGTAAGTTTTCTTATGCAAGTATAATGCTGTTCACACTAGGATTCTGATTTCTTCTTATACCTCTGGGAGAGGATAATTAAATTAAATGTCTAAATTTTTAAACTGCTGTCTTTAAATAAAATAATCTACTTTACAACCATGGTTAAGAGTATAGTAGATGATTTTATAATCTACCATACATCAGCATGTTTACTAGAGATGTTCTGAGCTACTATAATTAATTCAGGTGATGACAAAAACAAAAGAGCTGCCAAGAAGGATCTTTCAACATGTAAACAGTTCATCATTAAATCTATGTTCTGATATATGTTTAAAATGGGTAGAAGGAGGTTACTAAACTTCAGATAGCCCAAAGTGATGTTGCAAGGTTGAATTGTTAATTAAAAATGTCATTTCTCTGATTCCTTACTCACTGTGCTGGATAAAGAAATTTAATTTCATAGTTTTTACTTATAAAACTAGAGCTAAGCATTTGCTCATTTGGCAACGCTATAAATTCATAAATCCTATCCTTAATCTTGTCTTTGTGAAAATGGGCTTTATTTAACTTTTCTTAATTACACACTGAAGGCTTCTGTCAATTGCTGGAAAAGCAAATCTATGAAGTGTCATTTTCGTTTCTTTTTGAAACATAAGAACTGAATAATCATCTTACTTCTTGGGTCATTGTTGTATTCTCTTGTCATTCAAAACAACTTTTGGCTTCTTGAAGGAGTAAGTAGATGTAAACCTGTTCTGGTGTTACTTTACAAAGGGGTTGGTCTCTTCTCTCAGGTGACCGGTGACAGAACAAGAGGACACGGTCTCAAGTTTCACCAGGGGAGGTTTAGGCTTGACATTAGGAAGAAGTTCTTTACTGAGAGGGTGATTGGCCATTGGAATGCGCTGCCCGGGGGAGGGGGTGGAGTCACCGTCCCTGGAGGTGTTTAAGGAGAGATTGGATGAGGCTCTTAGTGCCATGGTGTAGTTGACAAGTGGGAGTAGGCGTAGGTGTTGGGTCATGGGTTGGACTCGATGATCTCAAAGGTCTTTTCCAACCTTATGATACTGTGATACTGTGTGATACTGTGAATCTTGTTATTCAAATGATCAGCCTTTTAGAGGTTTGTCCTATTTGGCCAAGGTCTCAAACGGGAGATTAATGAGCTATAGAATGGTCATTGTAAGCCTCAGTTTTACCTGTAAACTTGAACACAGTACACAAATATGTATTGTTGTTTTAGTATAAAAGTCTCAGAAACACAACATTTTATATTAAATGGAACTATTTATAAGGTTGCTTGCTCTGTTGCTATACAGGTAGATGTCAGCACAGCTGGTGCGAACATAATGTTAGTTCAGACTATGTTTTCTTTTATTTAGCCAGCACTGCTTAAGAAAACTGTGGCTTTTCTGCTATTCAGTACTATTGCTCCCAACAGGACAAAACATGATTTGGAAAAATAACATTACAGATGAGAAATGGTTATGGTTCTGTGGAAGAAAAAAACCCCAGAAAATTTTACAGAACCATAATAAAATACCTCGAGACATTTTGATTGTCACAGAGACTCATATCACACCTACTCAAAGCAAGACAACTAAGACATGCGAGAAGAATCAAGGATTCCTATGCATTTTGTTAGGAAGATGTTGAAATAATTATTGCTGGATTTTGAACATGTGAACGTTACATATTACGGAAGTTGCCAAGAATGCTTTTATAGGTTTCATTATGATTTTTATGTTCTTTTTCCAATCAATCCAAAATGTAGGCATTTTGCTCGAGTGTTTGATTTCTTTGGTAAATTTCAAAGATAACACAAACGGGTTGTACACTACTACCAACAAAATTTCTGATCCATGAGACTCTGAAAACACAGTTTGCCCATGCTCGGTAAATGTCAGCTTGAGCTCGGTAACTCTGAAAAGCACATTTTTACAAACTTGAGCCTTGCAATAAGTAAGGCTTCTACAACAGTAGTTACTCAGTAGTGCTGTCGTTTGAGTTGGGTCTAGGGACTTTCAAGTAGAAGTGTCCTGCCTATGCTCTCATTTTGCCCGATGGATGCTGGAAGAGCAGGAAATGTCTTGATTTGAATGTCATAGGAAAAAGGATAAAATGCAGCAACAGGTAGATTTGGAGAAGGCTTATGAGGAGATAAAACTGAGCTGCAGAGAAGGATAACCGTCAGGTGAGGGTAGACACTGGAATTGGCAGGTCTTAGCTGGGAGCTGGAAGAACATGACCATCGGTTGGAAAAAAAAAGACAAAGCTGGCACTTGAGGAAGCAACAATGAACAGAGGAAAATAGAAATCAATAGATAGTGCAAAAGATTAAGGCTGGAAAAGGAGCTTGAAGGGAGAGTAGAAATGGTTGGGCCAACACTCAGGTGGAAGAGAGCTCTGACATTCATCTGGGATGAGATGCAGCACCCACACTTGGTTGGATAAAGCAGAGACTGTGAGTCAGGTGGAATTGGATTAGATAAAAATGCTGAGCCATAAATTAGTGAATAAGAGATAGAGACAACAGCCTAGTATAGCTATTATTTACTCCATTTGTTAAATTGGCAGATAAGTGTATTGGCACAACTTCTGCTGATAATCAAGGTACGTGTCAGTATAATTGTTTATATTCTTGGAAATTTTAGACTTTAAAAAAAGACCTTAAAAGAAAATTAAAAGTTACTCGATTTGGAAATGTTAGGATTGCAGTTATTTCAAGAAACTTCATTCAACCTATTCTGTGTAAATATTTCAACACAGGTTTTAGTTATTTAAATAAAAAAGTAAAATAGATAAGACTACAAGGAACATACATCCAGTAGTCCTCAGATTCTGGAAAATGTATCAAATGTGAGAATTTTAATGTTTTTTGAAAGCTTTTCAATTCTTGATATAGTATTTCAGCAAATTTTTATTTTGGCCAGTTTTAAACTCTGAATATGTTTGTCAGGGAGCACAGAATATAATCTGAGCCTTGAAGATCGCTTTAGCAGTGATGTGACTCAGTGGATCAATTTTTAAGAAGCTGGGACTCCCGCAGTTTCTCTCTTCTTGTCTTTTAAGACCTCCTGGTTTGACCAGCCTTGCTGACAATACAAGCCACAGAGATAATAAGCTTTCCGGTTCCTCAGATTTGACTGAAGTTTTGAGAGTTTGGCCTAAAAATGTAAATTATCAGAGTTACAGGTGGAAATGATATGAGTTGAAAGACTCAATTTCTGGATTCTGGTTCTCTTGAATGGGAGAATAATATTTGCTTAGTGAGAAATGAAGTTTTTCTAGCAATGTCGTCATCCTTTTCAGTCAGATATCAACTTACCTGTAGTAAATTTTAAATTCTGTAGACGTTTTATTATTCAACAAACCCCTATCTGTACATTTCTATTAGTTGGTATATTTTAATTATTAAGCCATTTCTCAGCATGCATGTTAGAAAGTGTAAGAACGTGGACAATTAGGGCTATTCCGCTAATATACAAGGATGGATTCCGGTAAGCGGTGGTCAATTCTGAAGAAACATAACTCTTAGGAATTCTTCTTTTAAGAGAAATTTAAAAATAGGTCTCCTAGATTAGATGTCATCCTTCCATTTTTTCTTTGATTTTTAGTACTCAAAACCTCGATGCATTTCTATAGATTTTACATATTGTACATGGAGAACGTACACCTGCAAACAGACTCAATAATTCACTGCCCCAACAATCCTAATCTTTAAAATATGAGACTAATTTGTTTGCAGAGACTATCTTCTAGCCTTCATCATTGACTGGCAACTCGCAGAACTATTTGTCACTATGTTCCTGCTATTCAGTAGAGCTTTTAGGTGGCAGCCACATTTCTAAACTATTTGATTTGTATCGTATTTACTTCATATAATGAAAGGGAAGCCATAGAAGAATTAAGACAGTTAAGACCAGTATAGGTGTTCCTATGCATGCCAGGAAATATTCATGGTTATAAATTAGCCTTTGGGCATGACGCTTTGGAAAACAAAGAGTTTATGTGAAGCGTAAGAAGCTCGTGTGTTAAGACATAAGTGGCATAAAAAAACCTAAACTCAGCTGTGCCAAATTACTCACTTCACTTCAAAAGATGGTAAAGGAAATAATGTCAGAATAAAGATATCAGAGTTTTGCCATGGAAGAGGCAAAATCACAGATCATGAAAATGAGGCAAAAAAATAAAGCGTATTCTTATTTCTTCTATGAATTTGCCTTATTTTGAGATTATTTTCCACTCTCTTACCAGCATAGTCCCTCTCGTTGTGCAGTGACAAAATAAACAGGCATTAACATTTTATGCGTCTACTCCGTGTCAGCAGAATTTGCCACTATACCTACATGCTAAGAAAATTCCAAGATGTTGGTGAATGCGTGTTAGGGTCATCAACTCAATCTAGAAAAATCTAGATGAAAATAATCACCCTGAGGATTGAAATAAAATGTCAGATCATATTTTGAAGAATTCCAGGTGTTATTATTCAAAATCCATGAGCATTTGAGAGGGAAGTTATGTATTTTTAGAAACTATATACTGGATGCTGATTTCCATGTTTCTTTAGGACACGATTAACCAGGTAACAAATTTTTCAACTCAGAAGCTTTACCTTCCATGAGCAGAAGCAAAAATAGCTCATCTCAATTCCCCTTTAAGTGTACAAAATCATATTTTATATAGTAATAATAAGACCATAGAAATTTAACTTCACTTGATTTAATTTAACAATTTAAATGGTTTCTATGAATGCATGTGGCAACGTACAAAAGCTTTCAGCTAATTAAAAGGTGCGTAGCCACGTCGCCTTAAGAAAAGTTATCTGTCATCATATCTCTCAGACAAGGCAGAAACAGCAAGACTGCTAAGGTGAAATCAGCAGGCAAAAAAAGACACAACTGAGTGTAATCAGCATAAATGGTGATAACTCAACCCATAACAGAGAAAAATAGAAGACGTACAGATCTTGAAGAGTGTCAGCCCTGAGGGACACTGTAACACACCTGTGTTAATAAGTTAGAGAACAGAAGATGTGCTTAAATTGACTACTGTGTGACAGCTAAGAAGCAGGTTAAGAACGAATGGTTTCCAGCAAGCAAAAGGGCAAACTCTGCTTGTATCCTGCGAGATTGTAGTTGGTCTCTTTCCTGTAACGGGGTAGAACAGGGTGCCATGAAACCCCCAGATTTTGCACAGTCAGCAAACATTTACGGGCCGTATCCACCAAGATACCTGCAGTAGGTTCAGCAAAGTTTCAAACCCTTAGTAAAGAACAGTCCTTTCTCTGGTGACCTCTGCAAAATTGATCAAATAAATACAACATAAAATAAATCAAAACTATTTCCTAGTGTAAACCGCTGCTTTTCAGTACAGTGGAATTATTTTGAACAACAGCTTTGCCAAAAAGTTTTTAAAGATTACAGGAAAACCAAGCAAATTGAGTAAAACTGCGGCAAATACATAAATAATCACAGCATTCGGCAGTCAAAGCAATAGTCTGTGGGTTGATGCTTCATTCTTTTGTGCTTTATGTAGCAATTTCCATCTAATAAAAATAGGTAAAACTGCAACCGAGAAGTTTCCAAACTTTAAATTCTGATGACCTATTTTTATGTCACTTCTCACTGGTGTGTCTGTCAAAGGTGCAGATCTATTAAAAGATGTCAACAATCTTGTATTTATTAAAAAGATACTTTGTCACTATCAGAAAAAGTATTTATGAAAATAATATATTGAATTAAAGATTCAATGAAGGTAACAATGATGCTATATTTTTTGTTAGCACTTTGGCCTTCAAAATAATGTTGGTATAACTCTAGTCCAGATAAATCATCTAAAAGGAAGGACTAAATTTAAGACTGTCAGGATTAAAGCAAAGCCACAATCCCAAATAAAGCTACACTGGCCATCATTTATCATTTTTGCAATTAGATAGTGAAGAGCCAAGAGCCAACCTATTGAAACGCCAAATCACTACCGGGAAAATAAAAGCCATCAACACAACAAATTCCTTGCCTGTGTGCTTGTGGGAGAAAAAGTTTTACATTTTTATCAATTTTTTTCTAGGTCGAAGAGATCATTTTTATGATATTCTGCCAGATTAAAAATGTATTTAGCAATCGTAGAAGGCTTTTAAAAGACTGAAATCCTCCAGCAAACTACAGAATATGCACTGCGCCGACGGTGCTGGTGAGACTTTCCCACCACTGCTTTGTCATATTTCTTCAAAACTCAAACAGAAGGGATCTCCGTGCAGCTTTTATTTGAAGAAAAGCTGCTACTGACTTCAGCAATAATTTCTGCTTCTCTCCTACCACATAGGATGTCCTTCGACTATTAAGACAATTAAGTTTACCTGAAGAGTCAAGCCGCACCTCGAGTGCTGTGTCCAGTTCTGGGCCCTCAGTTTGAGAAAGATGTGGAGATGCTGGAGTGCGTCCAGAGGAGAGCGACGAGGATGGGGAAGGGGCTGGAGCACAAGCCCTGTGAGGAGCGACTGAGGGAGCTGGGGTTGTTTAGCCTGGAGAAGAGGAGGCTCAGGGGAGACCTTATTGCTCTCTACAACTGCCTGAAAGGAGGTTGTAGTCAGGCAGGGGTTGGTCTCTTCTCTCAGGTGACCGACGACAGAACAAGAGGACACGGTCTCAAGCTTCGCCAGGGGAGGTTTAGGCTTGACATTAGGAAGAAGTTCTTTCCTGAAAGGGTGATTGGCCATTGGAATGCGCTGCCCGGGGAGGTGGTGGAGTCACCGTCCCTGGAGGTGTTTAAGGAATAATTGGATGAGGCATGTAGTGCCATGGTGTAGTTGACAAGTAGGAGTAGATGTAGGTGTTGGGTCATAGGTTGGACTCGATGATCTGAAAGGTCTTTTCCAACCTTATGATACTGTGATACTGTGTGTGTAATCTGCAACGCAGCTCATGGAACTTTCTTTGTCTCCCGTGATGAAAATGAAGTCTCTTTACAGAGCCGATAAGCACATGTGGAAACTGCTCAGAAGGAAAGAAGAGCAGAGCAGTACTCGTGCATTTCTAATGCACTTCATGAACTCCAATTCTTATCTTTCAAATTCTGCCACTGGTTGCAACCAGACTGCGGTAAAAGGAATTTTTAAAACTTGAAATGAGTTGGAAAAAAAGTAGAGCATAAGAAGATGAAATAGTCTTGCCCAAGAAACACCCCTGGACTTTGCTTTACAAAAATTGAAATAGATGAGGAGCCAAAATTGAAAGTATAAATCATTTCAGTCATTGATCTCTGCCCTAGCATTTGACTCGATTGCCATTATCCTATGAAAAATCTCTTATCTCCTTTTTAATGGCACGATTGAAAAAAAACAATTCAATTTCTGCCAAAAGTGTATTCACAAAACATACAGACACAATCACTTGATAACTTCTAATTCCAGTGCATACATTAAGAGTTGAAAAATTTGATAAAGTAAAATGGCTACAAGGATCACAATAAAAATTAGGGAATTGATATTTAAAAGTTTGGTTGAAATAAAAGAAGCAGTAATTCTGCCTTTGTGGTTTATTATTGGTTCTTTAACATATTTGAATATATTCATTTCTGCTATGTACAGGGGTCTTCTTTTTCTGAATAGAGACTCAAAATGAGGTGCATCCAGAAAGCAGTTTAGCACTGTTACCAAAGCCAGTCACTCAGCCCAAGGGCGCGTGGTCACAGTGTGACCAGGATGGAAGCTTTGAATTAAGAGCAAGGTTAGGTCTGTACTCAACTAGCAGGGTGGGAGACCAACGGCGAATCTCTGGCGTCGGTACCAAGTTTGGCACTAACGGAAACTGGAACTGGTGCTGCATAGAATTCTTTCTGAAATGAAAGAGAGCAGATACCAAAGGAGCTTGCTGTCATTGTAAGGATCTCCTCTTAACTGAAAACTTCCAGGGAGATTTAATTGCAAGCATCTATTTCTTTTTCTCATCATCATTAACAGAAGTACTTTGCTATTAACTGGGATCCTTCCTAAGGTTTTGCTTTCTTTGGTGTTTGTTAAAGGTGAGTACTAACTCCACCAATACCTGTTACCAGAAACTTCCTCCCCATTAATGGCTTTGGCCATGTCTCCTTCTTATTCTAGGCACAGTTCTTCCTTCTCAAGCACGAAGCCTTACGGGCACTACGGTCTACCTGCACCGCTGGAACTGATCAGAAAGCAAGTTCTGACTTTTTGAAAATGGCTTAGTGGTAATGATGAAACATTGGGCAAATCTGTCTTCCAGTCAGAGGCAGCTCTTGATTTTCCAATCATAATTATCCCAAGACATGACTGCTGTGTATAAGTGGAGAGTGTTGCTTGGTAGAAAGTACCTGGTGAAAAGGCCAAAACTGCCTTCATTATCTACTTTTAAGTCTCTTTGGATCTCACTCAGATCATGGCTCCCGTAAAATATTAGAAAACACTTAGGCAGCCAATGTACTGTATCTGCTGCTTCTAATTCACTCTTCCTCTGTGATTCACCTTCTCCTGTTTTCCCTGGTCCAGGTAGCTGCTAGGACACAAGCTCTGACGAGTGGGAATCACCACTTTTGTGCGCACTCACATACTGCTCAGTGCAGCGGGTTCTGGTCCTCACGCTTCAATGCTAGCAAGATACTAGGAAGAACAAACCCGGGGTATTTCCTGTTGAGAGAAAAGGCAGGGAGAGGAACAGCTACTAGCTTTTATTTGGAACTGCATGCCACTATGTTGGATGTCATCAATAGAAGAGCTTGATTGACGGAATGATGGATTGATCTGACGATAGTATAGATAAAACAAAGACATTGGTCCATATATAAATTAATCACTGCTAAGACCTCTAAAACATAAAAATAACATATTGCTAAAAGGAAGTACCTGCCTACACACCTTGACAATTGCTCTTAGCTGACCTAATTTCCATTTTCATTTTATACGTTTTTCTTGATCACTATTTTAATAGCAAGTTATTATCAGTCAAACTGCATAAAAACATGGCAAGAATATTAAAACACCAGAAAAAGATCAGAATATCAGGAAACTGTGTCATGGATAGTGAAAGCTGATAGGGAGTAGAATGTTGTGCAGACTTGGAACAAAAGGTTCTCTTTGGTATGTCCAAGCTACTCAGATCTGATTGCCCCATATGTTGCCAGGGTTCGCATCTAAAAGCTTACTTTAAGGCCACCTCTAGTTAGTTGAGCTGTTCAGAGGAACAAGATTTACAGAATCAGCTGCCCAACGTGGGAAAATTTATGCTAAGGTGAAGTAATTCTGCAAAACTCATTCGGTATAACATGGACTAGTTATTAACATAAGAGTTCAATTGTATATGAGGTTCACAGTACAGCTATTAAAATACTGTGTAACATCAGATTAATGTAAAAATTCATGTTTGAGGAAGCCAGCTGCTACCTGTGGCTTCCACGTCACTGCCGTTATTATTCATGAGCTTTAGGCTGCACATCAAACACCTCTGTTGTTCACTTGCTGTTGGAGTAGTTGGACACAGGAGAGCAGAGAAATCATCTCATCTATCGGCCTGCAAAAATCAAAAAGGAGATTTCCCAGTTTTTCTAATGCTAAATGAGAAATTTGAATGAAAAAGCCTAGTTGCCAGCTCACCTGTTTCCACTGGCACACAGTGCATTGCAATATTTAGCACATGTAACACCCTCAAAAATTCATAAAATTAGGAGTATTACAAATCATTACCAAAGTATAAAATCTGATTATATTTTTATCTCAATTTGTTCTTAACTCCTTGATTTTAATGTAACTAGGAAATATGGAAGCATACATATGAAAATTTGCAATTTTAGCATAAAACCTTCCTAGTAAGATGCTGAAATCAGTTGCTGATGCCAAGGTGGTTTAATAGACTACTAGAACTTATTCAAGTTACATGTTACCTTAATGGATCAGAAAATGAAATGTAATTAAATATTACTAAAATGTAAAAATATTATTTCTGCAATCATACAACAAATCCTGACTGTTACAAATTAGAAAACAAGGTTTATAAGAATAAGCTGCACTAGCACTGCATTAGCAACATAACTTCTTTTGCCAGGAATAGGTCTGAAGAAATTTTTCACTTTAGTCTTTTAAAAACCCTTCACAAACACCATCTGGTTATGGCCATTAACTATGGGAAGAGACTGAAAGGATTTGCTTTAAAGACATATGAAAGTGTTACCATAGCAAGACAAAAAGAACAAGAACATTGAAATTATACTGTATAGTAGTTATTTTCCCTAGTAAATATATACATACCCAGGGAACAAGTTGTAAAATAAAAATCCGTACATTCCTGGAAACCATTTTTAAATCTCATAACCCCCCAATGTTGCTTTTTTACAAATAAAGAAAAGTCATCATCTAACTGAGTTAGGAAGGTGTAATACTTCTAAAAATAGTCTCCTGCTAAAGAAATTAAACATGAGTACAGTGAAAATGACAATGTTGTTTACCACGGAAATAATAGTTGCACAAACCAGGATGCAATAACGTGTACTAAAACAATGGAGCAGCAATACTAATGCTGCTGGATGCTTCCAATGTTTATATCCAATGTATTTATAATAATCTTTTCAAAGGTTTGCAGGAAATAAATCTTATCTTCCCCTTTTTTCAGCCTGCGCGTGGTATATGTGCTAACTTACTGAATTCATCCTTCATGCAATTCCAGTTTATTAAAGAGGTTAAAAATTTATAAAACTCTGATGGGATATGGTTTTAATGCTTCATCACACTACCCATCATTTGCTTTTCAATCTAGATCAGAATGATCTTTCCGACTTCCCTGCAATCACCTACCTGCACAGCTAATATTTTCTGAGCGTTCTCCTGAGAGGCTGCCTGGATCCTCGCCAGCCCAGCCTGGCTGGAGAGGCCACGCCGCCTCCGCCGCACCGCCCGCGCACCCGCGCAGCCTCTGCTGCAGCGCCCGCAGCTGGCACCGCAACCTCGACGGCAACAGGGGGGTCAGGGCTGGGGGGGGAAAGGCAAGAAGGAAGAAGGGAAAGATTCAAAAAAAACCCAAAAAAAACCCCAAAAACCAAACCCAAAAAAACAAAACAGAACAAAAATATTAAATTCCCAAGTCAGAGCAGGAGAGGAAATTAATGGCAGCGTTCAAGAAGAATGATGGAGGGAAATGTAGAAAGCAGTCAATAGCCCATTCTGCGCTGCACGGACCTGACAGGAATTTCACAGTCTCTTGGTTTTTCAGCCCACTCATGTGCATTCATCAGAAACCAGTCACATCTGGCTGCCAGGATGGGGGGTTAATTTTCTCTAAATGCCTCAGCAGTTTTGTTCTAGCTGAGGCAAACTCTGTGACTGCAGAGCTGATGAGTAAAATATTTCTACTTCACCCAGTTTAACTCTAAACCGATAGCCTCGGGACATATTGAACCTTTCTTAAAAAAATAATCTTGTGAAGCTTTTTGAATGGCACATCAGGTCAGGCCAAAGTTTAAAATGCAAGTTTAAGACTTTGATGGACACAAAGGCTCTTTTTTTTTTTTTTTTCCCCCTGCGTAAAGCTTATCATAGCTTGGCAATGTGTGCTTTAGTGCATGACAAAACTAAAGAGAATTAACTTAGCCATCAACTGCTCAGGGAGAACAATAACAGGAAAGAAATTTCCAGATAGAAGTTCCTATTAATCTACCTAGCTATAACCATGTGACATGAGAGCCTCTAACAGCGCTGAATTGCACCCAATGCAGTAACCAAGGGTGACATTTCTTAAAAAAAGGATTTTATATAGATGTATAGAAAAGATAACACTTATCACAGGAAACGCATTCAGTGAAAGGATCCTGACTGAAACGACTCGAAGTGCGAGTGCTTATCTGATAGGGCTTTGCTATTTGCTAACAGTAATTATTGTTACGATAAACAGTTAAGATCAGTATCGTTTTTTCCTTAATCTCAAAGTATTTGGAGCTCATAAACACGATGTTGAACATCTCAGCTTAGAAGAAAAACATTTGGAAGAAATCTGAAAATCTACCAACACAGAATGTTTCTAAAAACAACAGCGTGCTTTGGTAAATTCTGCAAAGGTTGCTGTACACACTAGACCAGCCATAATTTAGAAAATGGAAATGTAAACCACCTAAATTATTGCCTAGTGGAAAAAAATGGGTTTATGTTTCATCAAGTTAATTATTTCAATAAATTCCATAGCTATTGTTAGCATGAGGCCTTCAAGAGTATGCCTGTCAATCAGATTAACACCATGGATCGTACCGTTCCTTTGGAAATATTACCTTTCATTACGGTCGGTGCCACAGGTCAATAATTGCATCAGTTATAAAGAAGCTTTTACAGGAGAAGATACGACTGCTCTTTAGGAGCAAGCGCAGTGTACGAGGTGAAAAATTTCAAAATAACATAGATCCTAGTAATATTAAGTGAGCTATTACAGCCTAGAGAGTAATTAACGCACATTTTCAAAATTAATGGCCTGATTTTCAGAGATACTGAGTTTCCACAACTAGAAAAACTCAATGGGAAAATAAAAAAATGTCAGTTTCAATCACGGCAAAAACCTGAAACCGAATAGGAATGTGTTTTCCAGTTTGAAGAACCTTTTCTAAGAACCACTGCTCCTTGCATCCTAGTTTAAGAATTTTTTCCTGAAATCCATCTCTTTTTGCAGGTCTGCTGTTAATTCAGCTATTTTCAAGTATCGTTCTGTTTGATATCGTTCTGGAGTCTGAGAAAGAATGCAGGTGAGAGAGGAGCAAAATGTAACCACTTATGACATTTTAATTAAAAAAAAAAAAGCCCTAGAAAAACAATTAAGTAGAAAACTATTTTTGGAATAATACTAATTTTTGTAAAAAGGTAAAATAATTGCAAGATATATTGTCATGATGAGGAAGGCGATGGTTGGGAGAGCACGTGAAAGGAGTCTTCAGTGAGTATTCAGGGGTCTGCAGCTATCCAGCTCAACAGTTAGGCAGGGTTTTGTCTTGAAAAGATCAGAAGACATTAAAAAATTTGACCCTTGGCTATTTGAAAATTGCTATAATATTTACTGAAAAGCTGACAGTTTATAGTGGCTGGTGTCCAGTACGACCTTCACTCATGTTTCTCGTTTCAAAGAACTAAATAAACACTTAGAAATTACAAGTCCGTGATGGCTGTTGTTAATATATTAGGTATCCCAGCATCTAATTTACCTCATATTTCAAATACACTTTATTGTGCCCAGCATGATAGAGCCTAAATCCAATATTTATTAATTTCACAATGTTAATTGCAACATAAGGAACATTTATGCATACAATGAGAAACACAGATCCGGGAGAAAGTAATAGCATTATCAAATAGCGTTATCTGAAAGCTTGCAATAAACTGGTGTGCCCACTTACCTAAGAGAGGCCACGCAATCTCTTGAGTTCACACCATCCTTTAGTTGAGGGAACAATGTAAACCAGGAAAATTCTGAGTAACCTAGCTAAAAAGCACTCCTAGCACAAAAGTAGGTTGTAGATTTCATAGGTTTTGCCATGATCTCTCCATTCCTACCAGAATTGAAACTTTTCCCATAGATCCTTTTCTTGGTGCTATGATAGTCATATAGTTATTTGGTTTTCCTTACCTTTTAAATTTTGATCACATGTAGAGACTTAAGAAGGCATAGCATGCACGAGATGCATACTTGGCATTATTGCTGACCCCTTCATTTGTCATTAATTTTTTCACTATTTGGGAAATATGCTTTTTCCTAAGTATTCTCGACGCGTTGAATCAAATGCTGACAAAAATGATCACAGCGTCTCTACTGGTCAAGGTGTAGGAATATGTACAGTGGCCAAATATTTGTATGATATTCACCTTGCTTCTCACATTGACTTTGCTGTAGGAGCAGGACTAAAGGAAAAAGGAAACAAAAAGACCAGCTAGGTTCAGATTTTAGGGATTCAAAAGCAAAGAAAGCATCACGATTCTTGTTTCTGTTGTTCTAGCGCCTACCATGGCTGCACCTGGTACAAGCCTACTGTAAGGGCCCAGAAAGTATCTTTCTGTTTAAGGGTCTGCAGGGAGTTCTGCAGGCAACAAACCAAAATTCATTCTGCAAGAAGGAGCAATAGCTTTCAAAGAGCTGTGAGGGCTTTTTTGCTGGGACAATTTTTGCAGCAAGTGACTTTTCCCAATCCTCACCCTACGCATGAGGAGAAGGTGAGCTTATGGCTGTGCTGGAAAAGCACCATCATGAGCTGCTGGGGAGAACGAATGACCGTGTCCAGGTGTTGCCCTTGCTGTGCTGCTGCTTTGGGGCTTCACTATTATTGTCCTTTACTCGTGTTGTGGCTGTTCTCTGTGCCTCACAGCAGAGAGGAGCATATCATAGAATCATAGAATCATAGTTTGGGTTGGAAGGGACCTTTTAAGGTTATCTTGCCCATCCCCCTGCTATAAGTAGGGACGTTTTCAACTAGATCAGGTTGCTCAGAGCCTCATCAAAACTGACCTTAAGTATTTCCAGGGATGGGACATCTACCAAGTCTCTGGGCAACATGATTCAGTGCTTCATCCTCACTGTAAAACATTTCTTCCTTATATCTAGTTTAAATCTACCCTCTTTTAGTTTAAAATCATTAATCCTTGTCCTGTCACAGCAAATCCTGCTAAGAAGCTCTTCTCCATCCTTCTTCTGGGCCCCATTTAAGTATTGAAAGGCTTCAGTAAGGTCTTCCCAGAGCCTTCCCTCTTCCAGGCTGAACAACCTCAGCTCTCAGATGTGGCTCTATATTTGTGTAATTCCTTGTTTATGTATGGTACAAATATCACCAATAATATCAGCGTAAATTTGGGAAAAAGAAGTGTGAACCAAGTGCCCTTGCTGTCTTACTCGAGAGGGAGCTTATGATTTAGGGTACTGTTCTCAACTTAAGTTTTTTATTATGATAAATCTGGATATTTCACAACACTCATGCCTGATTTGCACTAATATGATTGAAATTAAGCTAGTATTTTAATCTGTAATTTCTTATTTGAGGGATTACACTGGGATAAAAAGCATGTGATACTATTTGAAGCTGAGACCTATTCGAGCCTAATTAATGATTCCAGTGGTATCGTTTCTAGGTCCTCATTAATTAGTGCTATTAAAATATTCAGATTTTCTATAGAGTAAACAAAAGGCAAATTGAAAGAAAATCCCACATAGAGGGAAGTAACTGTATCTTATTTAGACTCACAGGAACCCCAGATTCTCACCTGCTTATCTTTTCTTGCACAGTCCAGCTGTGCAGGATTAGACCGATGCAGATTACAGACATATTTGACAATAGACCAAAAATTAGGGGTGTTTACTTGATTAAACATGAAATGGCATGTGGCCCCGTTAAGAATACAAAGTGAAGAGCACACGGAACTCGGTCATGATGCTTTTCCTCGGTCAATAACAGACTACTTGGACTGCTTAATTTACCAGTCTGGCCAGTGACTGCATGGCAGCATGGCATTGGGTTATGATTATAAACTCAGTTTTCCTCTTTGCTGTTTTTAATTAGTGAGATTCAACACATCTGAATATAATTGCTCTGTTTTACACCCATAAATACAAAGAGAGAATCAGACCCCTTATGAATAAAATTTCATTTTATTTTCCAAAATTATTATTGTTTATAATGCGTGTTCTGCATTTGGAATACATACTTATAACTACATGTCTGATCTAGTAAAACTGCAAGATTTGGGAACATATGAAAGATAGAAGATATTATTATAGGTGGAACTGATATGCTGCTGGTCTCAAAACAAGATTTTCTTTCAATTTTGCCAAATTTAAACATTTGATCTAAAAATTTGCACGGCAGGTGTTTGCCTCAGGCCGAATTTGTCTGGATAGCCCAAGCAGTTTGCTTTTTCTCTGAGGTATTCTGAGCAAAATGCATTATTTTGCTCCTGTTACAAACCTACTCTGATGTTTCCTTTATTGGATGCAGTGTGCAAAGGTGACTCGCTTTGCAAAGGGGACAGCATTTTTGTATGCGCTATGACTTTGTCGTAAAAATAATCTGATGAGAACTGTAAGTCTTTGGAAAACTATTGACTGCAGATAGTCACTAGTACATTTTTCCATTTTTATCAAACAAAATTTTCAAAATATTGTCCTCTGCAAACATTCTTCAGCCTGTCAATGGTCTAAAATTGATTAGCTAGCTTATGCATCACTCTTGCTGAGCAAGTAAGAGTCCTTATCTCTGTGTAACTCTACGCTATACAAAAACCATCTTCACAAAGCAATTTCTCACACATGAGATCAGGAATACAGAACTGAAACTTTATTTTCTCTGTAATGTCTGTTATTTTGGTCCAGGATGAGACCCATCACAACAGTGTGCCTATCTGTGTATCAGCATAAATATCCATCTGTTGCTGTTTAGCAAACACCGAAAACAAAAGTCTATGTGAGAAGTAGAAGGTGTGTTTGGGTTAAACTTTGAAGTCTGTGTCAAGGATGCCAACATGTGATTAAGAAATCCAACTGTTAATCAAAACTAACCATAACAGTCTACTCTAGGCTTCGCATGGCTACGTTAGGCTACAGTAACCTCAAACAAGGAGATTCACACCTAGATTATAAATACAGAATATTAATTGCCAGTGCAATAATATTTTACCAGGAAAAAAAAGATTTGGTGAGTATTCCTTCAAGCAGCAACTGAAATTTCTTTTTCCTTTCCTAAAGTTTCCTTCAGAAACAGCCTGAAAGTATGAAGCAAATTCAGCCACGCGGCTCGAGGAATGGAAATTTCTCTGATTACAGAGACTTAGAGACATAGATACTCTGAACAAAGGCTGATTTCAGACAGAAAACCATCTAAGGAAATACAAATGGAGACATTTGAAAGAATTAGCAGTTGAAAGCGATGTTGCAGCTACGGTAGGCAGAGCTACTTACCAGTGACTGAACCCATTCGTGGATATTGAGATAAAGAAAAGGACTAAGAAGCAGCAAGAATGGGAAATACATGTAGCTGAGGCAGATGAGAGAAACAGATGGGCAGAGCATTTCCAAGAAGTCTCACTAGACTCAGCCCACCATCAATACCATATTTTGATGAAATATTATGAACCCAAACTGTTTGACATTAACAATAACCAATTGAGATGCCAGCAATACACATAGAAATCCTAGGTGCCGTGAACACAGGTGCGATTCTAACATTACTGTGTGTGGGAGAGATCTACAGAAGGCTTGAGGTGTCTGGTTGCTATGTTAGGCAGTTTAAACCCTAGTTATTCTACGGTGTTGGCAGTACAGGAAACTAAGATTATTTCACTGAATTCTCTGATTAAACCATGACTACGTTTTACATTTAGCGAATATAACTCTTTCAACATCACTCTTGACCGACGCTGATGCAACTGCTACTTGTCCTTCTGAATCCAACATGACATTATTTTGTAATTCTGAAGTAGTCCATCTTGAGATATCAATTTATTACAAAATGTAGCAAACGAAACCGAAAGTATTGTAACAGGGGAAGTATCAACTACTGCTGGCTGCTGTCAGTAGTAGCCTACTATGATTTTCAGACCTAAGCAAATTACCATTATGTGTTGAACAGTCTAATATGTCGCTTCTAAATCTACACTTTCTCTATTTTCAAATGATGCTAATCTTATATCAGAGTACCCAATGTGTGTGTCACATTAATTCAACAGTGCGCTGTGAATGCTAAATTCTATGTAAATGACATAAGCCTTATCAGTTCCATTCATTGTTACAACTCAAACAACGGCAATTACAACCACTCTACAGACTTTGGCACTGTAAGAATGGCAGATTTATTAGCAAAATCCAGTTAATATTTATCTTTTTATACTATTCAACTACCAAGTTACACCTGTACAATATACAAAGCTCCTAGGTAATGAGATATTTCTTTATTGTCAAATCTGCTCCACAGGCTGCTGGTAAAGATTACATAGCTCATTTAAATAAAGCTTTTTTGTCAACAGTCTGGATATACTTTAAAATGAGTAAAAGCCTCATGAAAAAAACAAATCTCAGCTGATGTGCAAGTATACATGAAAAGATGCGCTTGTTTTCTGACCTTATTTCAGTTGTGAATGCTTTGGTAAGCAGATTAGCAGCGTTAGATTTTAAAAAAGGAAAACTGTATTTCAAGATCCACTGAAAAAACTAACGAAGAAAAGCCTGAAAAATCAGAGTAAAATCTTCTACTAAAAGTATCGATGAATGCAGACAAAATCATTGGTTAATAGAGGAAGAAAAAAAAAATTAAGGCTGGTATTATGATTTTTAACTGTTAGGAAAAAAAAAGGAAAAGAAAAAATAAGGAAAACAAAAAATAAAGTATGATGAGGGTATCCTTCTCCTTACTGTGGCTACTTACTGTAGGTGTTTATATACCAATCTGAAAATGAGAAGTGTGCTTTCTCTATGAGGTCCCTGGGAATGTAGCCTAGAGTTTGATACCAAGTACACATAGAATACATGTGATGTTATTTCCTCAAAGATTTTTATACTTGCCAATTTCTGCTGCTATACAAGGGAAATATCTGTGTACTTATCCAGATGGCTCTCTCTACAGCATTTCGTGACACTGATAATCAAATACTTCTATTTCTTTCCTGGGAGCCTGAAGCAATGAATGGAAACATCTTGAAAAGGTGCAGATAATACTACTTACTCAAAACCAAAGGTTTATATTACTAATTCTTTTTTTGCATCCCAAATTCTCCTCTGCAGAAGCCTACATTTCCCAACTTTTATTTAGTATTTGCACAAGGCCATTAAGAGGAATATCTCAGACAGCACAAGCTGAAGCATTAAAACCCTGCAAGTAAACAAGATTTCTCCAAAGAAATTCCTGACCTTGCTATTAATTTCTCCTGATAAAGTAGCCATAATCACTAATCATTGCTTTTACAGATTCTGCTGCTTTGCTGAAGAGAATAAATTTCACCAAAAAATACCATATCTCATCCTCTATCCCCTCCTAAAGGATTTTTGGAGCATAATTGTTAACATATTTTCCAAAAGTAAACTCCTACTCTTTTGGTGCTTAGTGTTCTTGAGAAATTTTTTCCATGAGCTTGTAGTCTTAAAAATAAAGCTAATAAACTAACATTAATATGTTAGCGTGATACGTTACACTACTTCCGCAAACTATTTAGTTCTTAGGGCTAAGAGAAGCTTCATCTTTGAGAAAAGTGAATTCATGACTGTTTTGCTACCTTTGAAATGCGCTAAGATTAATTACCCAAATGTACTTCAGTTGTAGATCTAGCAGAATACAGAGATGGCACCCTGCCTGTCTTGGCTAAGGAACATCAAATATTGTGATATTAAACATTGATACTAAACTGCTGCTTTTGATTCATGTAATGCATCTCCTGATTATTGCAGAACAGTAAAATAAAATTCAAAATAAGACATTTTGTTTTTTTCTAGATGGCACATACATTTATTAATGATGTGTTATATCTTCGTGAGAATGTAAGGATCATAAATCAAACCCATCTTGCTCTCTGGCCAGAAACCAGCCTGTTGTGACCAGACAGTACTGCCATTTCCTTTGTGTTTCTAGGCCTTCAGCACCTTGGCAGTGACATCACCAGTGATCGTAGAATCATAGAATCCTAAGGTTGGAAGAGAGCTCTGACATCACCGAGTCCAACCGTGCCTGTCTCCCCACTAAACCCTGTCCCTGAGAAACTCATCCACCCGCCTGTTAAACCCCTCCAGGGATGGCGACTCCACCCCCTCCCTGGGCAGCTGTGCCAATCCCTGACCACTCTCTCAGTGAAGAAATTCTTCCCAATGTCCAGTCTGAACCTCCCCTGGCACAACTTGTGGCCATTTCCTCTCGTCCCATCGCTGTCACTTGTGAGCAGAGCCCAGCACCCACCCCGTCACACCCTCCTTTCAGGCAGGTGTAGGCAGGGATGAGGCCTCCCCTCAGCCTCCTCTTCTCCAGGCTAAACACCCCCAGGTCCCTCAGTCTCTCCTCGTAGCACTTGTTCTCCAGCCCCTCCCCAGCCTCGTTCCCTTCTCTGGACGTGCTCCAGCCCCTCAATGTCCTTCTTGGAGTGAGGGGCCCAAACTGACCCCAGCACTCGAGGTGCGGCCTCACCAGCGCTGGGCACAGGGGCACAATCCCCTCCCTGCTCCTGCTGCCCACGCTGGGTCTGACACAGCCCAGGTGCCACTGGCCCTCTTGGCCACCTGGGCCACTGCTGGCTCATGGTCAGCCGCTGCCAACCAACACCCCCAGGCCCTTCTGTGCCAGGCAGCTCTCCAGCCACTCCTCCCCAGGCCTGTGACGCTGCTCGGGGTTGCATGGGAGATGTTAATCACCAGCCTGTTCCTAGGCTTCGTGCAGCATGACCATGCATTGCAATGGCCCAGGCCACAACACAGGCATCTCCGCAGTTGCGCATGTTCCTAGATGTTTGGATGAATCCCACCAGCACCCCTTTAGCCATGACAGAAACTTGGCTTTCAGTTAACTGTTTCAGGGATGACGTGGCCCTCAGCCGAGCAAAGCCAGGCTTTGCACAAGAATCTCCCACATGGGTTTGCACAACACTCAACCCACCCACAGAAAGCGGCCCAGAGGCTGGATATTCCGCAGGGTCAACTTGAGCACGGAGAGGTAAGTAAGCTTCCTGGAAGGCAATGAATCAATCAGAAGAACAGCTGGCCAATTAAAATGTGCATAACTTCTTGCCAGATGTTACCTCTCTACTGATGGCTGACTGCATCTTAGAGATGCACATTGTTTCTCAACCCCTGGGGCTACTTTCATGGCATTAAATAAACAGAGCTGGGAACCATTCTGTGACAGCAAGGCTAGACGCAGGTTAGCTTTGTCCACAATATGCAGTCCACTGCCACTTCTCAGCCTTATGCAATACCCTCACTGTCCTAAGACACAAATAGTATTTTAGGGGGAGGAGTTAATGGCTGAGTGATTGAAATAATGTGAAGGCTGTGTTTCAGCCTATGAAGACGAAAGAGAGAGTAGGTATTGCATACCCTTGCATATGGCAAGGCCTCTTAGGATAGTGGTGGAATACTTTACTGTGCTGAGGGAACTAAAGCTGGTGTTGTCCCATCCCATGGGTGAACATCCCACCCATGTTCAGTGCTCGAAGCAGTCCCTGGCGCGTGTTGACAGGCTTTAGGACTTCCCTTGGTAAGTGCTAGCACGCACAACCCCAAACAGGATGTGGTGCTGTAAACATACAGTACGGAGGAGTATGGAAAAGGTCAAGCTAGGTCCCTAACTCTTCTGTTTTGCAGACTAGATGTCACTTTCATGGCCAACAGTATCCTGAGCTTCCTGTTGAAATTGTCTCGGGAAGAGCCAGATGCGTACACGACTCTTCATAAACAACAAGTACTGGATTCATGAGTTATAAGAATTTAAGGGCAAGATGGGATTAGGAAGGGAACATGAAGGTTGGAGGGGTGCAACTTCAATGAGCAGAGGAAGACAGGTAAAATATGTGTGGCTAGAGGGTATTAGAGGTCAGGTTAGGAGCTATGCTGCAAAGGGAAAAAAGGATATCTTGAGACTCATCAACTGAAGTCTTCAGGTCATCAGTTAACATGAAATTGACATCTTTAGTCTAACCAAGCACCCTCTCCTTCTTATCTAGCACCAGAGGATTAGATTTTAGAAATCTTATGAAAATTCTTTAACCTAGTCATCCCTTTCCTGACTTTGACTCTAGCTCTGGTTTACATCTTTAGGCAAGACAGCTGCTTTCCTTCTTGTTTGACCCAGAGGTCAACATAAGGTGGCAGAACAACCTTTCTTAGTAAACATAAGTGTCTTTTGAGGTTTGTCAAGACTCAGATTCCCATACTGACCACATCTACACATCAGCTTCTAAGTATAGTAATTTATCCTGTATGATTCTTGGTAGCATTCTCACTGACACCAAGGGGTTACTTAAATCTCTGAGTACCTAGCACTCAAACAGGCAAACCCTGTTAGGATTTGACTATATTTTCTGATCACCATTGTCTGTCTGTCTTCAGTCAGGATGGACATGGTATTACAAAAATCAATAACGCAGGGAAGGAAGAAATAAAAATTACACCTTCAGAATGGAGTTTACAATTAGATATGTACCTTCAGTATGTCATATTATGTATTAGCCATTAAGATAATTAAAATAAAATATTCCAGGCCTTGTCATAACCCTTTGTCCTCAGAATGGCTTAGGGATTCATCCATATTTCTGTAAAAAACACAATGTGAGAAGAAGGAAAAGGCTAAATGAAGTCACACACCATCAGTAATTAAATCATTCAATAGGTACTATAAGTCATTCATGTAAAAGTCTCAAGTTATAAGAAATACCACAGGTGCCACATAGACTCAGGTAATTTGATGTCATTCAGGATTTATTGTAAATGAGAAGTTTGAAGGATATTCTGAAATCACTGATTTCTTCTTCTCAGAAGAAGAAAGATGAAGGAAAGGAAGAAAGATGAAGAAAGATGAAGAAAGATGAAGAAAGATGAAGAAAATTAATAACAAGAAGAACAAGAAACAAGAAAGCAAGTGTCTGAGAAGGCAGGAATGAGAATTCTCCACCTTGACAGTGCAACTTGATTTCACTCTGCAATATTCCCACCTTAATATTTCATAAAGAAACAAAAAAATTACAGAATATTGTTGGAAAAACTCCCAAAGACATTATGTATTGGTAAACGAACAAACAAACAGAAGATATTTAACTTTTGTTTTTCTATCTACTCTTCTATATACTCTTCTTCACAATACCTTTCCCCCTTCAAATGCAGAGCTCAGTCAGTAAGCAGATAGTCTGCTAGAGCATTTACAGTTTGAATCTCGAAGTATAGTCTGTGTCTCTTCTACTACATGCATGGACTTTGAATAGGGCAGGATATTCTGAATATCAATGGAACAAAGCAAAACTGTAGGTGCAAACAAGCTGAAATTGGTTTTCTTCAACAAAACTGCCACAGATAGAACAGATTTGAACGGTTGTGGACTGCAAAGAGCTTTGAGTGGTACGGCACACAAGATGGCTAACAACGATAAACTATGCTGGCAACCTGCTCTGAGTCAACTGCAGTACTGTAAGTTTCAACAGTGCTGGTTTTATAGCCAAGGAGAGGCTAATTTTTCCACTCCTAGATTTCATTATTTTGTCTTTATTTGGTCATTTCATTGCTCAAAACATTTTTCGAAGAATTCTCCATGCTTTTACTTCTAAAATTTTAGTCAAGCTGAATTCTGTAGCTTCCATGTGCATATCATATTTCCCTCACTATTTCTCTTCAACAGCATGCAGAGATTGGCAACCACCAATTAGACTGTAATGCTATTGTAAATTATACACTATACTCCATAACAACAAACCAGCACTTTACGTGGGAACAAGACTACGTCTGTGATATAGTCCATGATAAAATACTTTGGTCACAGGATCATATTAGAATCATAGAGTCAAAGAATCACTACGTTGGAAGAGACCTCTGAGATCACTGAGTCCAACCGTGTCTGTCTCCCTACTAAACCATGTCCCTAAGAAACTCATCCACATATTCCGCTTGTCACTTTAAAAATGTAATGCAAAAGTTACATAACTTCTCATTTCCCCATACATGAGGAAGTTGCCAGCCACATCAACCATTTCTAAAGAGGAAAAAATATGTTATTTGCAGCCATTCCTGTTTCCTGGAAGTAGCGATTGTAAGATTCACCTACTTATTTTTCACTTGCAGGCTATGAGCACTGCTTGGCACTCCCCTGGTCTCCTCATCTGGAGGACCCACAGAAGCACAAAACATTTTCCTCACTTGCTTCATGAAGTGGTTTCCAGCTCAATGAGGTTTGGCCCCCTCATATGGCTGATGTGCATGTGGGTCTTGTCCTCCTGCTGAAGCGAGAAATAGCCAGGATTTGCATCCACAAATCAGAGCTGAGTGTGCTCTTGTTCCAGAGCATGGGCAAAGCATTAAACAACAACAGGTGAAGCTTTTATTTCACACCCTGCTTTGAAGGAAAGGGTAAGAGCCAAGCAGTCAGGGGAAGAGCGAAGGCGGTCAAAGATAACAACAGTGTTTTCACGGTATGACAGCATCACAGTACAACAAGGCTGGAAAAGACCTTTGAGATCATCGAGTCCAACTTATGACTCAACACCAACACCTACTCGTCACCTAAACCATGGCACTAAGTGCCTCATCTGATCTCCTTTAAACAGCAATTTATGAGAAAAGTGAAAATACAAAAGCAACAATGCTAGTGAAATTAACAGCAATTAATTTGCTCAGTAACTGCAATAGCCCCTAGGATTTGTCATTTTTACATGTTAGGAAGGAAACTGGAAGTCCTAGGAGGGCAGGCTCTAGCCCAGAAAGATCCATGCGTCATCCCCTAGCACCACAACCCTGACAAGGCTGACTGCCCTGAAATTGAAGACTTTTAAAGCATCGACATTCTTGGCCCCAACAACACAAGACTTCAGACCCTGTGCCCCAGATTTTGGGCAACACCTCAGGACCTCCAGGTATGGAGTGTCTGGCTCTGGTGTAAGCCACCAGAGTCCCCACTGCAGAACTGGGACACAGTTGCAGCCAGATTACCTAGACCTCAGGCAGTGTGTTTGCAGGAACCGTGCTGGAGTTACAGATCCCAGTCTGCTAAAGGGAAATCTGGCATCTCTTTCCAATTCCAAGCAGGGTTGCACTGAAATCTTATTATAGATTGTATTAATGATAAATTAATTGAACCCAAGATGATAAGTAGTCACCTCATTATTTGTTTCATTAATATTACTGGCAGATTTTCACTTATTTGCTGCTATCACTTAGTCAGGTGCGTTTCTTAAATTCATCTCAAATATGATTTGATAAAAAAGGTTTATATATGTATATATCTCATTTTCAGCCCTTATTATATAGGGATTGTATTTACAATGCAAATGTATTAGATAGGAAGCATTAAAGCAAAAAGATCATAAAAAGTTGTTGACCACTCCTTCCACAGACGTACGCATTTAATGGACTCTACATTAAAATTGGTGTCTATGTTCGCTTTTCTTCTTAGCCAGGATTACGATTAGTCATCTTTTTCTAACTCATGAAAAATCCTCCAGAACCGATGAAAATTCAAGCTTGTACGAAAACAAGGAAGTCATTACTGGTGTGTAAGCTTCAGATTGATGTTCACTATGTTTGTCAAGACCTTTGAGCTTTTTAATCCTTTTTTTGAAATGCAGGCTATATAAACCCTCTCAAATCGCAGTTTTCCTAGATAAGACCTGACAGCAGTAATAAACAGGAAAGAAAACACATCTTTGGTTAAACTATTTTAATGAGGAGGTACTTAAACTATTAATGACCTGAGTCAGTGACTTTGGTAACCATGAGTTAGTTGGCAGGTTCCACCTACCTTGATTTCCAAGATTCTTAACAGTCACAATTACACAAATAGATTCAGTATTACGCTCCTGATTACCAGATAAATGAAAGACGCAAAAAAGCATCTAGTTAATGCCCTTATAATCACACACAATTACCTTAAAAGCATAATAAAAAGGGAAGAGAAATGTTCAGAAGTTAGGAAATGCCAGATTTAGAGTTGCTTCTGCAATGTTAAGACCCTATGTATTATGACAGTCTGATTTATATCCTTAGCCTGTCTCCTTGTCCTGCCACTGCCATTCTCCATCCCACAAATATTCAATCTAACTCTAGAAAGTCTTAATCTCTCATTCTGTCTGCTCGCTAAAAGACGGTAAAAACTGTCTTAAGTGGCATGAAAATCTGAAGTAACAGTGGACCAAGGGGAGTTTTATCCATTCTACAGGCATGTGTCAATTTTGAAAAAAAAAAAAAAGGAGGACTATGGAGCAAACCCTACCAGTGAACATCTGATCATTAACACTGTTAGTTCACCCTCTGGTTTTATTTCAAACTAACCCATCTGCTCTCTTGCAGACAAAGCCTGCATATGATTTACTCCAAGGACTGCTCCCCAAAAGCTTTATATCCCCAGACGGCTTACACGTCATCGTGCATGGCATAATTATAGCTTCACTTTAATACTATTTTTAAAAAGCTTGCTCTAATGGATTCACGTGATTTCAAATAAATGGAACTGAAGTACAACAGTACATAGTACTAACTACCATCTAGGGCTGAAAGGTCCCTGCTAATGTTCAGAGGGCAAAAATCCACAGCCAAGTGCTATGTAGTGTGGATAAGTCAGTGATACTGACAAAGTCAGCTTTGAAGCTATGGAAACCAGGAAAAACCATCATTTGGGCTTGAACCTAGCTGGATTTTTTTAGCCTTTTTTAATGTATCAGAAGTTCCTGAAAGGCAATGTTCTGTAATACTCACTGTAACAACAATGCTGAAAAATTGGAAGCATACAAGTCAGACAGTCATGGTAGCTCATCTTAATCAGTTTCATGTTTCTGCAAAAAGGAAAATAAAGCAAAAACCTGGACAGTCCACATGTACTTTGCTTTTTTTTTTGCACAAAGAAGGAGGGCAACATTGGTCTTCAAAAGCCTTCCAGTTTGGAAGACTGGGAGAGCAGGACTGCAGGGCACACAGCAGGTACACCTACTCGGCAGTGCAGACACAGTGATTGTATCCTAGATAACAACATTAGTAAGACTGTTTCAAATTAAAGACTAGGTTTACTAGCACACCAATTGTTTTTTACTCCTCTAATGCAAAACAAGTGCTTATTTGGATGCGTTACTCAATTTCAGAGTTTAGAAAGGCAATGAAGAGTATATTAATAATTTTAGTTTTGAGTTGAATTTATTTAAAAAAAACTCTCAACACATAAAAGCAGACTGATATCATTTTTATTTAATATATCTTTAAATAATTCATTCAAGAGTTGTAAAGGCCTCTTAACCCTGACCCCTTCTGAGGTCAATCATATGTGTTATACAGAATAAACTATTACTATTTGTTCTATTACCTGAAACATGCATAAACTAAATCCACCATAAGTCCAAATCAAAAATGAAAATACATCTTTGGTGCAAAAACTATCTCATCTAAGGCAACCACTTCGATATAAACACAAAGGTCTTAAATTGCATGGAGGCTAGACAACAGAAAATCACATTCATCTGCAAAGTCAAGTATTAAGCTATGAATAGCAGGAAAATGCAGAAATTTTAAACATATGCTGAAAAGCCCTGTAACTACAAAACTTTGAACTTGATCAGCAGTCTAGGAAAGCCAGGTTTTGACAACTACACAATAACTAATAAGTCGATAACTGAAAATCTGGGTGTTGTTGGATATAGTAAGATTTATAATACAGAGCTTGGGACAGGCAGCCTTTAGGAATGTAGAAAAAGCATGCTATTATATCCTATAGTCTGATAAATATTTATTGTACAGTTCAAAAACGCATCCTAATAAGACTTAAAGACTGTCCTAATTCAGATTCCCCAGCAGATTGTGCGTGTTTGTTACCAGTGGCTTTTCACGACAGGACTTATCTCTTCAGGTAAAACCAAACAAAAAAACCACAGTGTCTTTTCTCCCTAAAACTGGAAAGGTACAGCTTAATGGGCATTAAAATAGTTAAAATGAGTGTAAAGACGATGGGATTGTACAGTGATTTTAATTTTGGATAAATATAAGATTATAAATACATTAACTGACAGTGAACATCTGTTTGTAGTACTGTTACATCTACTAACCCGATTATACGACTATATGTAGGAAATGAAACAATTGCATTTGCGTGCCTACAGCTCAAGTCTGTTTTATTTCCTGTGGATCATCTACGTATCTAGACAGGTGTGCTGGCTTCAGGCTATTTTTACTGCAAAACATCTGAAATCACAACTGTGAACCAGTTCAGCAGGTGAGAATTTTCCTTACAGAGTATTTACATTTGTATTTGAAAGACATCTGCAGCTTAAAGGAAGAGTATGTTACTTAATGAACAGCTACGGCCATTGGTTTCAGAGTTGGCTTCCTTACTGGTACCCGCTTTTATAATCCTATCTTTCAGAAAGACTGTTTTCCTGTTAAATATTGGGCTACTATACTCCAGGTTCTTAAATATAAAGGTTTGGATACCTAGTATGAGGCACAGGATTTTGAAGGCTTTGCCCAACATCTAAATTAAATAGTATTGTGCCACAAACTGGTAAGAACAGGAACTGCAAGATATCAAAAGGCAAACTGCACCCACGCTGGCTGTTCACCCTGAGGCTTTGCTTAGTCAAAAAGATCTTAAGTTGAAAACTCTTCTTACACCTATTAAGTAATTACTGCTTGATGGACAAAGTGAAGTTCCTACGCAGACAATATTTAACTTTAATTCAGTATAAATTCCTTATTTGTCAGATTGTTAACTATTCTTTTCACAGATTCAGGAAAAAAAACACATTTTTCTAATGGGCTGCTAATCAGAACTGTTATTCTGATGGTGAAATCCCAAAGGGAAACGTTTCAGATATGAAGTGTTCCCTCCAGAGTCCCCAGCAGTCATAGAAAGAAGAACTTCTTGATGTATAAAGACAGTGTCACCACTGTCAGAGAATACTACAGCAGGAAATGAACCACAAATAAAAGCAATGTCTTTCTTCCTAGGAATCAAAATAGTTGGCTTTTTTTTCACCTACAGTAATTTTAGAGAATAAAATCCTAATGAAACCTTGTACATACGATTAGAAAAAATTCTTATCTCCATCTTTTTAAAATATGTGTATACTTAGGCAACTACGTAAGCTCATTATTTATAGAAGGTAAGCTCATACATAACATATAGAGAAAGTCTCCATCAAGAAATCAAAATATAATTTTATAGAAGCTGATATAATGTACAGTTCACAGCTAACTTCACTTTTCCAACAAATGGAGCCATAAATGCAATTTTCTGTCCTTTGCTCTGAAGAATTAATTTTAAGGTATTCATATTTTTCTTCAAGTACATCTTAAGTCTCAATTAAACCACAAAAAGCTACAATAAAGTAACATTAAGAACCAACTTAAACCCATCATAGCAAGGAAATTCAGACTTAGGCTAAAAATTTTGTCTCGCTCTTCATCTTTAAATCACTCTGTTGTGGTTAGGAATTGTACAGCTTGGAGAAGTGTGTGATTTTTCATACTGCACAGTACATATGTTCCAGCACTTAGGTTAAAGGAAAGTCAGAATTTTTATCCTTAACTCTGAATTTCTTTACATTTGAAGGCTTAACTCAAGCATCTATAATTACTTTAACACGAGCTTTTTACATTTGAATCTTTTCACTCTGGAACAGAAAGTGGAATTCTGAAAGCTCCTATTTTACCGTGTACTTCAATAGCACTTGCTAAATTTAAAAGATTGAGCACCGCTTACTACATGAAACTGAATATATGCATTTTTAAATGGCACTTAGACATGAGTGGCTTAAATGTGCTAAAAAAGGCTTACACATTCCCAATATAAGTTACAAATTCAAACATTCGGGCATGAAAATCCCTTCCCTAAGTTGTTTTCAAGCTTCATCCTTTTTTCTGCAATAACTAAAGCAAAGCCACAGTAGCTGCAGCCATTTGCATCTAAGGAAGAGATGTTTTGCTTTGGTGATATAGTTAATGAGTCTAAAAATATTCAGTATAATAATTCTGTCAAAGCCCCCACAGTCTCCTCAATGAGCAGAAGCCTGCAGGATTCCAATGGGGAGCCAAGTAATGAGCTCTCAGCATTCGCTCCCACACCGTCCAGACGAAATATACTCGGGCCTCAACGGTTCCACATCATTAGCAACATGAAACAAAGACACATGCTTGACTTTAATAAGCGACTAAAGTTGCTGGCTTATTAGGCTGTCACTGCACATAAACTCTATTTCAGTGTGACAAAACAGTTCCCTGCGAACAACAACAACAACAACAAAAAGAAAAATAAAAAGAAAAAGAAGAAGAAGAAGATGGGAGCACTTTAACAAACAGAGGTCGGTATAATTTAATGTAGTATGTGATTGAACGGAGTTGAATGAAGGCACACGGGAAGTGATGGGTTTCTGACACCGACTCTCACGGGCGCGCTGCAGACTGCGGCTTCACTGCTGGAGACGACGGTTACGGTGGGCTGCAGTGATCAGACTATGGGCATATGTGACTGAGTTTTAGTTGATATTCCTGCAAGACAGGAAGTGAAGGAGCTTATTTCCCACTGGGAAAAGGTTCAGGCATGATTAACTTGGGCATGACCAAACAGGTCAATGATATGACAATGAGTGTCTAGCACAATAATTAAGTGGGAAAATGTGTGCGATTTGTTTCTTCTTGTTCTTCACATACCAATAATGCATTAGTAAGGATTCATTTAATCTTTTTGATTATATAAAAATTGATAGCAACACTGTATGAAAGCATTCATTTGATTATATTCCTTTAAATTATATTTATCACTCCAGCAAAATAGTTGCACTAATGAATACTCTTCAGTGTTTAAACTTTAATGTTTGAGTTGTACAGCTACCAAGAACCTTTTTAAACATCGATTTCTCCTAAAAGTTTACATATATGGACTGAAGAAAATATGGTAGAATTTGCATTTAAAGAAGGGTGGCCTTTGGTCTTAACTAAAACTTAACATTAGGGATGTGCAGGAAAGCATCCTGCTGTGCCACAAGACTCTTCCCAATTTCAAACACTCTCCTGTTTCGTAGAAACATGACGCTGAGCTCTCTCAGTTTTTCATATGTGAAAAACGAGTGAGTGAGATTAACCGAGGAGTTCACTCACGCTGTAAGAGTCGACCACCGGGTGGCTAGGGACTCATCGGAAGGTTGAAGATCAAAGCTCTGTTTCTCTGTTCTGCATGAATTCAAAGCAGACACGGACATTTTCATGCACTACAGATTCACCCGCACAGCTTCAGCAGATGAGAATGAGAAAAATCTAACCATACACATTTAGAAAGCCCACCTAGACCAGGAGGGACAGGTGCTGAAGAGCCTGGCCCAAACTGTGTTTAAGCAATATTGTCTTAGGCCCCAAGAGCACATTCCTGTTAAAGATTATAAATAAAGTCCTATGAAGAACTAAGTTGTGAAAACTTGCTATTTTTTTCAAGGAGAAAGGTTTCTTCACCAGCTACACTCAGCTTGTTTCAGTATTTATTTCGTTCAGAACACTCTTCACAAAGGTAACACCTTCTGAGCTCATTCGCAGACCCTTTAGGGGTTTTAGCCATGCTGTTAGCAGGCAGCCATCTTAAATAATATTATTGGGATATTTATAAAGACAAAGGCAGGAATATTTAGGAGAATACGTAGACTAAAGGGTAACAAAGATCTATATTTGATGGGAATTCTATAACAATATTGTTAATTTTTTTTTGGTTGGAAAATGCTGAAGAGGAGGGTTTGTAAGCGTTAGAATAACGCCTGTGTACGTCCAGTTGAGATGATTAAAAACCGTCTCTGGAGTAGAAGACAGAATGTTGGTTCAACATCTGAATTGCCAAGGAAAAAAAATACGTTATCTTTTGAAAATGTCAATTTCAACACAAAGGGAGGGTTAATCATAGCTTTTATAAGTAAGGAACTGCAAGGATCAAAAGCCCAGAAAAAGAAGAGAAGCAATGAGTTCCTATCTTACCAGTACCTAACAAAAAGAGGTTAATACCATTGATAACTTTATAGCAAAAAGAATAATCACTTGCTAATTTCAGACATAATCTTAGAATACTTCAATAGGAAGTAGTTTACACGGAAGGCAACTTTCACAACGAAGCTCAGGCACAAAGTCTGGATCATAACCAGACCCAACTGTGTACTTATCCATATAAGCACCAACCACGAAGGTTTGTGTGACTGTCAGAACACAATCCCAAAGTGCTGCAACGTGTGTAGAGAAGAAGACGTACATCTAGAGCTCCGTCATTACACACAACCATAATAACTGGCTGCCTTTCACCAGAAGGCTGGGAAAGACCAAAGACGACCTAGGCAGGCGAGGTAGGCTCATATGTTTCTCTTAATAATCTTAGACATTTTTTCTAAATGATATAATTCATTTTGAACCCTTGAAAAGTTCCTGTAATTCATATTAAATGGTAAATAAATAGACAAAAGAAAAATAAAAACTCAAAAATTTTCCTTCAGCAATAATACACTCACAATCCATAACTAACAGGAAGACAAACAATCCATATTTGGCACAAAATACTGAAACTCTATTTATACCCTGGTTCCCAGTTGATTTAAACCTTCATTAGAAAATATACAACTGTTAGTGCAGAAAAATAGAAATATCTTGTGTAATAAGAGTAAATTATATATGAATGAGAGCCAGATACCCTTTGACACACTGCTGATAAAACCCCTGGCTTCAGGCATACTGTTGAATTGGGAACAGTTGGGGTAGCACCCCATACAGAATAATGTGAGAATGAAATCATACTACAATAAATTTGTCCTAGTGACAATTTTATGCACCATTCACTACTGTTAATTTAATAAAATATCCTTGCAGGGTGGCTGCCCCTGTGTCCCAGATCGCGTGTTCCTAGACCAGACTTGAAGCAGCAGCTGGACTTCACTGAACTGATTGTCGGTTACTATTGAGCAGCTGACAGTACTTTTAATGATCATGGGCAATACTTAAGAAAATTACAGCATTCTAGCTACGATTCTGAACTAGAACTGTCTCTTCATTTAATCCTGGAAAGAAATTATGGCTGCAGGAATCTCTGTTTCAGATGGAGGTTCTGAGTAGCTAAAGATCTTTCAAGTACCATAGATTCTCTTAATGGCTTATTCACTATGTTTTGATCACCTTGCATCTAAATAGAACAAAATGGATGAGGAAGGAAAGGGGAACATATTTTATCTTACATACATTGATTTAGTATCTTTAATTAACTTGCCTTCATGCTCCTATGTGTTCTTGCATATATATGTCAGAAGTGTAGATTTTTGTGAGGAGATATAGGCTTATCTCCTCCTCTGTGATCCCTGTTTTACGGGGAAGAAAATAAGTTCACAAAATATGGAGTAAGGAAACCAAAGATAATCCCTTTTACAGGATACTCCACATGGCAACAGGGAAAAATCAATTCTCCTAAGTCTTTGTTCCTCCCCTGTTAAAGAAAAAATGCAATTTGAATTATCTGATGGGTACAGCAGTTTCCAAATGGCTTCTCAATGAATGTCAAGATATTAACATGAAAGGAAGCTGGTTATCTCCATTCTAGCTGTGTCTCTCAGATTTGCTCTGCGATACAAAGCCTGTCATTGTCGCCTGTCTTGCCAATACATTGAAGTAAAGTGTACGTACACACTGGCACTGGAGAGTACATGCACTGTAAGTGCTTCAGAGAACTTCAAAGGGTATGGCTACCGTAGATACAGTGACATTTCTGACCATATACAGAATCACAGAATTGTTTAGGTTGAAAAAGACCGTTAAGATCATGAAGTCCAACCATAAAATTAACACTGCCAACTCCATCACTAAATCTACCACTTGAGAAAAAAGATTAACACCCTCTTGGCTACAACCTCCTTTCAGGCAGTCATAGAGACCAATAAGGTCTCCCTTCAACCTCCTCTTTTCCAGAACAAACAACCCCAGTTCCCTCATCCACTCCTCGTAAGAACCTTCACCAGCTTCATTGCCCTGCTCTGGACATGCTCCAGCAGCGCAATGTCATTCTCACAGTGAGGGGCCCAAAACTGAAAGTATTCGAGGTGTTGCCTCACCAGCACCGAGTACAGAGTGAGCCGGCTGGCTCACGTCGAGCTGGCTACTGACCAACACCCCCAGGTCCTTGACCACCAGGCAGCTTTCCAGCCACTATTTCCCGAGTCTGTGGCGCTGCAAGGGGTTGTTGTGGCACAGTTGCAGGACCCACAAGTCCTGGGGCCTGATCACCTGGTTGTCCTGTACGTGCCATGTGATGGTACTCAAGATGATCTGCTCCTTAACCTTTCCCAGCACTGAGATCAGGCCTGTAGTTCCCTGGACCCTCCGCCCGGCCCTGCTTGTAGATGAACGTCACATTTGTTAATGTCCAGTCAACTGGGACCTCCCCAGTTAGCCAGGAACGCTAAACTTGATATTAATAAATCAGGGGTGGGGCAGGCAGATGATATTTAAAAAATTAAATAATCATGCATATAGAGCTTCAGATTGCTCGGGGAAGCTATGACAGTAGACTAAGCTCTTGTTGAGTGAGCAATTGTTTTCAAAAACACAGGTATCGATGGCATCACCATAGTACAATCTGGGGCAAAATGAAGCTCAATTAGCTGTTCTTCATGATAAAACAGGTCCACTTTTAATCCTTTCCCCAAAGTCTTACAAAAACCTAAGAAACTTCCAAAAATATTCATTCTTGCCAAAACAAGATAACAGTAGTCTCTGATCATTCAAAAAACATAATTTCTGACTTGGGAACAACATCGATATGTTGATGATTTAATGTAAAAAATTCAAAACCATATGTAAACCTCAAGTTTTCAGAGGCTTTTGACACATGAAGAGGTTACCAGGCATCGGCTGATCTGTCCTTTAGTTGCTGTGCGTTCTTCTAGTCTGCAGCGAGTGCTCAATGCGAGATAATTTAAGACAGGCAGAGAAATACTATAGCGTAGCTTTAAAGCCTATATAGACCTATCAAGAGCATCACAAAACATGGTATTTATGCCTCTAGTGAAATGGTTTGCATACCTGCATAAATTCTCTCCATCTATCCGTACTGGAGGTGCATCCACACCTGACTGGGAAATCATATATCGCTCACTCCTAGTAGAATAATTTACCATAGTGCTGATCCATGCTGCTGTTTGCAGAACTGTGGTTACCATTCTGCCTTCGATGGGCAGCAACTTGTTTGTGTGACAAAAATCGGGGCTACTTTACTTTTGAGGAAACTTATATGATAGTCTGCCATTAAAACTTGTTATTTTGTACTAATCCTAGTGAGGCAAAGAGGAAGCATCTTCTGAAAATATTGTGGAGTAGATACAGAGGGTAGTGGCTTAAGTTCCTACAATGTTTTGTTATTTATGGTTTTCACTGTGAAATCAACACTAATTTATTATTAAAACCAGCAAAAATACATATGTGGCAGTTATTAAAGATAGATGGAAGAACATTTAAAATTTCTGTTTTCCACCAAAGGAATATTCTTCCAAGATTTCATTGTAATATAACCCCTTTTTTGCTACAGGAAAATAGTTCCCAAAGCCATTTCTGCTTTCTCATTAAATTTTGATAATTTCTGAAAGCTTCAATGTCTCTATTGTTTCTTAAATTAATTATGAGTTAAGACAGTGTATGAAAACATGGACGCGAACATGCCACATATAATACATTCTAAATACAACATTGCAATACGTTGTCTATGTCAAATATGTTTTTCACATGATGAAAAAGAAAAATGTCAATGGCTTTTACAATTTTCTTTCACAGGAAACTGAGAAATTTTTGCTTTTCAATACAATGTCAACTATTTTTAAAAGTATTGCAAATTCCTGCTTCTAACCGAGTTTAGTGGATGATAATTTAGGCTTTTGTGGTATAGTAATATATAATTTGCTGGACAAGACCGTGCACCAGACAAAACTACCAGCTACAACAAACTCAGCCATACATACTGTTAAAAAAGGCTGGAATTTTCACCCCGGCAAAGGTGCATAATAAAGTACAGAGCACTGATGGACCTGGTGTCCAGAATAAAAGCTCAGGGACGTATCACTAATGTGGCAGTTTGAAATCTTGTGTCACTGGGCTAGATAATGAAAAAAAGTGCTGCACTCCACTGTAAGAGAAGGAGGAGGGAGATTTCTTTGCCTTGCCAGCCCAGCTGTATATAACAGGTATGATCAGACTGCATCTCTTGAATGACATCAAGGATCCCTGATATCACAACTATGCCTCATGACCAGGGCGATGCAGGGCTGCAAACTGCAGAGTAATCCAGATAGTCAGCTGTGAGAAGAAATAAGCCAACAAGGGCTGCAAAGGCCGATATTGCTCAGTTGTTTTGGTCCAATCACCTTAGCACGAGCTATCCTGAAGTGAAAAGCTTCATGTTCTGTAGCTTCATGTTCTGTAGCTTCACGTTCTGTAGCTTGCAGACATACCTTAGCACAAGGGGTGCTATAGTGAGAAAGACTGGACTTCTCTGCACTAAGGAAGAGAGGATCCTCTAAGAGAAAAAAGATTAAAGTACATAGTGTCTGCCATCTCTCTTGGGTCGTAGGTTGGACTCGATGATCTCAAAGGTCTTTTCCAACCTTATGATACTGTGATACTGTGATAAAAGCATGGTAAATAGAAATTCACAAAGACTTCTTGCAGCCTCATCATCTAGACCAAGAATTAAGGCATTAAGCTGTTAGAGAGAAGATAGAAGATGGTGAGATAACTATTGACAATACTTATTTCTATCAGCTGAAAAATAAATACAATGAATCCTGTTTTGGCTCCTCTTTTCTTCATTCTAATACCACAGCAGCCCCCCAGTTTAAACAAGGTTTTCGTAATAGCTAAATAAAAGTAGTGCAATTACTTCTTATATTATTCTTTTTAGGAAAACCTGGTTGCATAAGTAACTTGTAAAGATGTTGAGATTTTCTGTCTAAAACGAAAATTGTCCTGAATTTATGCAAAGCTCTCCCCTCAAATAAATGTTTCTAGTGGTGTGAAGATTCAGAAAATGCTTCAACAGCAATAACTGGGATGGACGCTGTGTTGTAATAATTTGGATACACTTGACTAATGCAGTTATTCGCAATGAGGTTGGCACAGTGCCCAAAGCATTGAGCAAACAAATGCAGCAAGACGCTCAGTTTAGTGTCTTCCAATACCGCATTGAGATCTTTGTTTTGTCCAGGGGTACTGTGGACTCTATAGTGTACTCTATCAACAAAGCTTGCTAAAATACATTTGTATTTCTTTGTTAAATTCACCACCGTGTTTTATGTAAAAAATGCTGGTGAGGCACAAGCATTTTTAATCAAATTAGTATGCAACATAAGGCAGCTGTGTATTCAAATGGGTTTTTAAGCAATTTGGTTGTTTTCTTTATAATAACAGGAAAGAACATTTTGATTTTGAAGGTGACAGAGGCAATATTACCAGAATTAAACAATCTGAATTAGCTTTTTCATGAAATGTAATATGTTTTATGCTTTTAGATGGGATGCTCCACTGCTTTCAGATGAGCCTTTCACTGTCACAGTCAATGGCCAGGAACAGAATAAGCTCTGGAGGTAGGATTATCCTCAAATTTAATTTTTTTTAGAAGAAGCAGCTAATGGCAAATGTTTCTAGCGAACTTCAGGTGCAACTACGTTATAACTAGAGAACCAAGACAGGATATTAAAAGAAAAGATAAGTGCAAAATTAGTAAACAAAGTTTGACATTGTGCTTGGCGTGGATCTGATGTCTGAAATGAAGATAATCTCTAGAAAGCTTTTATGTATATATATGATATTACATAGTACTTTTATTTTAAGACACACATAGGAAGAAAATAATAGAAAACATTTACATGTATAATATGCATAATAATATAAACATATCTACCAAACATTCACATGTTAACTTGTGTAACATGATAGGGATTTCTGAAAGGAGTGGATGAGAATTTGATTTTGTTATAACTCAGGATAAGGAAATTTTCCTCTGTTCTATAAAACTGGGATTTGAATCAGATCCGCACAGGACACTAGTTTGCTGACACTGTAAACAATAGTTTTCTGCAAAATAACATGGTGAACTGATATTTTACACCATTCATTGACTTCGGGGTCAAGTGTAGTTTTTTCTTAACTGTCGACAAAAATGGTTGGTCGACAGATCGGACTGGATTCTTTCTATCTGACACTTCATCACAACCCTCTTCGATTCCTCGAGGGTTTTTCTGCTGCACATTACTCCTAGAAGTAAGACAGAAAGGACTACTGGACCAGGTTGGATGGGGCCCTGAGCATCCTGCTCTAGTGGGAGGCGTCCTTGCCCATGGCAGAGAGGTTGGAACTGGATGAATTTGAAGATCCCTTCCAACAAAAACCATTCTGTGATTCTATGATGAGCTGGAATCCCAGGATGAAGAAGAAACACAAGAGTCATGAGGTAGCACAGGGAGTGCTGGTAAAGGAGACCACTTGTCTGGGTGCCAAAAAGTAATCGTTATTTCAGCAGATCTGGAGGAAGATGCACATCCAAGAAGAGAAATTTTTCTTGGGGTCTTTGTCACTGCCTTAGTACAGTCATTTAGGGAACCTTAGCAATGTAGAAGTACACATTTGGGATCAATTAAAGGAAACAAGTGGGATCACAGAGGGGTCAACACTAGACTCCTCAATAGAAGAACAAAAGGGAAACTCTTGTATTATCTGCTAATACACCGAGGCAGGAATCAGATTGCTATTGATTAAAATGATGTTTGCGTTTCTTTCTGAAGTGTTACTCCATCCAATTCACTGTCATCAACTGAAAGAAGCTAGACATGTATCCCTGATATCAGAAAGGTAAGAACCATCCATATCACGTAATTATAATCACACTTCTGAAGGCAGCATTTGAAATACAAGGAAAAAAAACTTCATAAGGGAAAGTAACAGGCCATAACTAGATAACCCTTAATATAATTCTATAATGTCCAAAAATTGAGATAAAGGGTCCAGCAATATGACATTTCTAACAACCTAGCAACAGGGGTAGAACATTCTGTAATATGTCAAGACAAAAAGAACTATTCAGAAAATTTCAGACCGTTAGTGTTAGCCTGTATTCTTTTGCAAGACTATTACTAGAAATAATGGTATGGGACAAGATTACAAGACATTTAGAAATGGGTGATTTAGTTAGGGGCAGACAGCATATATTCACTAAAGGTAAATTATGTTTGACAAACTAACTTGAATCTGATTATTTTAATGTTGTGTTGTCGAAGGAATAAATTAGTGTCTGCAATTTATCTGATTTTCAGAACTACATTTGATATTTGCCATGAAGAAGACCTAGTTTACAAAGGGGAAATTTCAGGCAGTTCTTCAAATAGAGTGAAAATTATCTTGGGAAAATGAAAGAGCATGTCAATTAACAATAACACTTCAGGTGGAAAAACGTATACAATCAGCAGTCAATAAGCACCACTTTACTTGACCTATTACACAAATTGCACTGAAATCAATGTCAAGAATGGCTGGATTTAGTGGTAAAACATATTAGGACTAACAAAATTACACTGGGTTACTGCAAAATGGATAGTACGGCTGCATCAACATAATTTATCTCTGAAAATTAGAACAGTTCAGGTGCTCTTTCACACCGTAATTCCTCATCGGGTTTTTTTGCCTTCAGTCGTTCACTCTTCAGTTCAGTAAATTCCTTTCCGAAACCACTCCATCTCCCCTTGCTGAAAAATACCAAATGCCCTCTCTAGTTCAGAGTATCACACACACAGTATATAAGGTTGGAAAAGACCTTGGAGATCATCAAGTCCAACCCATGACCCAACACCTACACCTACTCCTACTCGTCAACTACACCATGGCACTAAGAGCCTCATCCAATCTTTCCTTAAACACCTCCAGGGACGGTGACTCCACCACCTCCCCGGGCAGCGCATTCCAATGGCCAATCACCCTCTCAGGAAAGAACTTCTTCCTAATGTCAAGCCTAAACCTCCCCTGGTGAAGCTTTAGACCGTGCCCTCTTGTTCTGTCGCCGGTCACCTGAGAGAAAAGACCAACCCCTGCCTGACTACAACCTCCTTTCAGGCAGTTGTAGAGAGCAATAAGGTCTCCCCTGAGCCTCCTCTTCTTCAGGCTAAAGGCTCTTCTTCTAGTTCTACCCATTGGTTTCTGAATATCTTATGTTTTTAACCAAAACAAACAAGCTGGTGTTTTCCAGACACTAAACTTTCATCTTCTCCAACCTACAACATTTCTTTTTTCTTTGTCCCAAACTCTGAAAAACTTAATTTTAAGAATAGCCTGAAACAAATATGAAGAATTCTTATACATTTTTCTAACTAAAAACTTGCTCGCACCGCTGGGCTATACCCATTGGCAGTACAGCCAGATTACAAAAGACTGCCCAAATATTTTCTTGCATAATCTTTTATTCCAGCCTCTTCTACAGTTTACTTACTTGTAAATAATTACAGTTAATGTAATGGAACAATGCAGCCGACTCACTAATGCTGCGATCCAGACACTTTGACCTCAGAGATGGCACCATTAGATACTACTTTTAAATTTCCCAAGAATTTCCAGTGACAACGCCTGCTAAAACTGAAGAGGAATTTGACTCCCTTTCTCCAGGAGAGAGCAGAGGAATCAGAAGGCCCCCTCATTCCTACCAGACACTGTTTAAATCGTACTTAAATGGTGGTAGTGCCTAAGCTACCACGCGGTAAGAAATAGACTATCAATAAATGATTGGATGATCATAGCATGATCAATCCCTTTCTGGTTTTATACCTTTTCTACTTGTTTCTTTAGGTGAGAGATGTTCAGCTGAAAGATGAGGAGGCGTATGTGCCCAAAACATTTTGTGTTTTCTCATCTGCTCCTTGCTGACAAATCTGCAGGTTCTCACTGTGTGCACCCCAGCTTGTTAACGGGATACTTGCCCAGAGGTATTGTCTCGTTTCTTTGTTATTGACAAGGGAAAATTCTGCCACTTTTTCTACAGAGAGTGAGGTTTCTGAATCTCAGTATTAATAATTTCAGGACTGCTGGGACAGAAGAATGGGATCTTAGTATGTTCTCTTCTCAATTCCATGAATGCTTGTAAGGGTGGGCAGTTAAGTACCTAAGAGGGGTAATTCTGCCCATCGACATCGCTGAGCTATTCGAGCCTTGCATAGTCTGTCCTTCATTCTTATGCTCAGATGTGAAGCTGGACGGCTCTTAATGAACGATGGTGATGGTATCTCCAAAACAGATCATGGCTGGTGACACAATGAAGGTGTAGCACTCTGAAGTGGAGCACTGAATGCCAGAACATGTTAACCTTGACATGTATGGAAAGAGCCTGACCCACGTAGATACTTTTTTCTTTTGTTGTGAAAAAGGTGTTTTTCACAGGATCTTGATTCTTGTTGTCGTAATGCTAACGAGGCCTTCAACCAAATCTGAATTGGATTATTTTCCGTGTCTTTGGGAAATAGATGATTAGGAAAGCCAATGTGATTCACACCATGCACCAGTTTCTTCCCACACTGTGTTTCAAAGGATAAAGTGATTTTGCTTTCTTACTCCATATTTCTATTTAAGCCATCTCTAATTTCTTAAGTTGATCTTAATCTTATTTATTAGCATGCCTGGTGGCCATAGTGCTGTCACTTTTCATATTATTACATATCCTCAACACATGAGGTGGCAGTTCTACCTGCTTTACTTACAAGATGAGATAGTATCTACATGGATAAACTTGAACAAAACAAGACTGCTGACAGCTGCAACCTTGAGATGGTTGCTTACATGAAATGTCTTCTCAGACAAATTCTCTAGTAAATGAATTAGAAAATTACTGTAAAGTGCAGAGTGGGTGTTAGGATTGGAGCTGGCCAGCACACTGTTGGAAATTTTTTTTCCCATTCCAAATAGAAAGAAAATGAAAAAAAAAATAATTCTGAAACCAAAAGCTTAGAATATTCTCTCCCCTCTCTTAAATATCAATACAAAGTATTTCTATGATGAAATATATTACCTGAAATCTCTGGTAGTTTCAAGGTTTATAACAGTTTCATAACCAATCTAAATTTGTGGGAAGTAATAAAAACTGAAAAGAATAGTGATTGCTAGAACGAAAAGTTGTGATGAAATCTAGACTTTCCATCTCTATGGCAACTTAATGTATCAGTCAAGAAACCTGTGCACATGGCATGGCACAGGTCTTTTCCAACTATCCTTACAGTTACCAGGCAGATTGCTGTCCTGAAACATTTCAAATACTTTGTCTGCCACTGGGGCAAGTGTTTTGGGGAGTAACTCAAACTGTTTTGACTTTAAAATTGCAAGCTAGTTGCCTCGGCTCTATGAGCTACAGCTATTAAAGCCCTGGTTTCAGTAGAGGTCCTGGAGCCGCGGAGTCTTCACACGACTGGTTCAGATGACGCTAAAATACACATGGATGTTCATCACAGCCAACTGAGAATTGTTTCGTCAAACTCTTCCCAGCTAGCTCTAGCTGAGACCGTTCTTGCTGATTTACACTATTTTAATCCTTTCTGAGTGAAAAGGTTTAAGAAGGTGCAATACAAAGTTTCTACAATAACAGTTTGCATAACAAGGAGCATTAATCTTATACGTTAAACTATTAAAATAGTTTTAGTTTTTCAAGCATATAAGCATGGATAATGTAGACCTAATAAGACTTCAGCATAAGTGCCCCTAGCAAGGCATTTGGGATGAGTTACAGTGTAGGTGTGCTTTATAATCCTGAAAGATTCTAATAAGTTTGTTTATGAGCTAAAAAGGAAAGCAAAATACGATTTTTATTAATTTAGAGGATTTCTTTGGTTGTTCGCTGCAAGTTTTTTTGGTCAGTTATTTAATGTTAAGTCAAGCTACTATGACATCAACTATTTTTATAAAGTATTTGCAAGATAAAGCTATAACACTGTGACCTTAATGATGCTCTTAATGTAAGTCTGAAGTAAATGTTAGTGAACGTGAATTTATGTAGCTAATAAGAATGTAAGTCTCAAACTATTAATCCATGTGGTTAAAAATGAACATGTAAAGCAGATAAATAAGATATGGATATTTTTGAACTTATGAACTTTTCCTCAGGAAGTTGTTTACTACTCTTCACCCATTCAACTTGGCTACTTTACATGTGAATAAGAGAAAGAAAGTAAAAACGTTAAAGAAAAGAAAGAAATGTGGTAGAATTTAACAATGGAAGCTACTCTGCCCTTTTTGATTCTGCTTTTTTTAATTCAGTAAATTTATAACTCAGTGATAAAATTGACATCTCTAAGGTGTTACAGAACAAGTCAGTGTTATATTAGGGGCAGGTAAGCACACATACCTGTATTTCCCGGTACCAAAATCTCAGAACACTGGGATCAGGGTAAGGGTTATTTCCTAAGGCAAGCGTGTTGCAAAATTTGCCCAAAAGTAAGTCTTCAAGTTAAAGTTTTCAGAGATATGTGAGATCAGACAGAAGAACTTACCGCTCTTTCCTGCAATGGGTACATACAGGCGTATTAATGCTCACGTGCATATCAGAAGGAATTGTCTAGTTGAAGAAGTGCAAACACTGTCCATTTCTTTCTACTTTGGTTAATAAAAAGGAGGTGCTTCCCTAATCTGTGTTCTCCTATTCTGTTTGTCTTGTGCTGAGTAGAGTCTAGAAGAAGCATATGGGGGGAGAAAGCAATGATTTTTTCTTAATTAAAGGTAGAATTTGTTAGGAAATAATGAAAAAAAATCATGCTTTAAGGTAAAAAGCTGTCAGTGGAAGAACTGAGCTCACGGAAGTTTCTTCGATCTTTAAGTCATTGATATGAAGCAATTCAACACACGGAAGAAACACCCACTGATTAAATTATTTGAAGTTTTACAAAAGATAATTTTTTTTTATTGCTTGACATTTTTAACTTCAAAAGCTGACATCACAACCTCCTTAACATCAACTCCTGTCCATATAGGACTGGAGGAATATTTGATCCTCAGTTAAACTTGCTGGCTTTGTGACACCAAGGTCTATGCACAACGACGTCACCACGTTGTTCCGTCCTTGGTTCTGTGCTGGGCGACAGAATTGTAACCTCACCAGCCACTGATACGGCCGATGCATACGGAAAAGAGACTGACTTCTCTCCAAACTATCACAATAACTTCCTCTTGCAAACAAACTAATAATTTGATTTGGCCGCATTACCTATTAATTTTCTGATCATGATCAAGTCATTTGAACTTGAGTTAATGTTATAATGAAATTGGAATCAATAAGCTGGTGTTTACACTGTTTAGATATAATTTGCTCAAAGAAACTTTAGTAAATTTGCTTAATAAAAAGCTTACTGAAGAGACATTTTTCCTCATGTTTTCATGATGCTGTTTTCAGTATGCTATTCTGTTAATCTACCAGTGTCAAAAGTCTAAAGGCGGTTAAAAATACAGTAAATTACACAATATTTTCTTCATAACTAGTATCTATTCTTGCTATACTGGAAAAACCCAAATGTCGAGTTTTACCATTTCTGTTCCTAAACAAAACAACTCTGAAAGCTGGCTTAACATTTAATTTACAAACAGATAAAACTTCTGATATTTCTTCTATGATAGCTTTCATTTCTTTCAAACTGAATCCTTGACAGTTTTATTTTTCATTTAAGATTTGTAAAGAAATGGGCACGAGGGTGCATTTCTTCCATAATCTTATCCATGCTTTCATTATCAGTCTTGCAAAGATATGAAGCATTCCAAGATCTGCAGACAAGTGAACTGTCTAAGCAAAAACACAGTTTATAGACAGAAAATATTTCATGTCTGTATGAGAACAGTATTTTTTCCAGTTGGGTCAATGAATGGGAACAATAAAATCAGAATGAATTAATTGTCTAAAATGACTCTTGCCCTTTGTCAGATTTACTTTGTCTTCTATTTGGCCTTCCTAAACAATAGGGATGTTATTTTTAAAACCATTATATCCAAGATGAGCAGTATACTAAAGCCAGAAATAGCCAAGAGGGCTCAGAGGCAGAAACACACCCGAGAAAGACATGAAAATGTTATCCATAAAAGCATAGAAGAACTTTGCTTGACTTGCGTGACTTTTTGTATCTAGTATGGTACAGCAGTCTTTCGATTCTAATATGAGACTATCGTAAGGATCATTGCACTAATGCATGAGGATTTGTGATAATGTTGCAGAAATTTTACTGTCAAAACTGAACTGCAATGTAATGACTTTTGTTATCATGGTTTCTAATAACTATTCAGCACGAATTGACCCTACATATGTTTTACTGCAATAATATGTCAGTTATCCAGAAAGTATAAAAAAAGAAACAGGAAACAGTGGACGCCCTCCCTCACTCTCACTATAACGTGGCCACCTGAAGATAGCAGATTGTGAACATGGGCGTGAATATTGTACTTACTTTTTAAAGCAATTATAATTTGCATTCATTTTATTGTTAAATAAAAATTATGGGAACAAAAACAATTATTGAAGTTTTGTAAGACTGTGCAGCTTGCAGCATTAGGGATAGATTCAGGTAAATATCTTCTTGATATATAGTCACATCGCATACCTCTATATTTAGGAATCAACTTGCATTTCATTCTGAGAACAGGTGTGGATGATACAGCACAACCATTAACTCATTAGCATAATACATCGCAAGTACTAAATAGATATAGGAATAGATATTTTAAGATTATTCAGTACGAAAAGAAAGATATGGTAAATAAATAGATTTGTTTTTAAAGCATAATCATATTCCCGGTGCCTATGTGCTAGCCCACAGAGATGTGCAGAAGAAACTGCTGTTATATATTTGCAGGGCAGAAGCTGTATTAAGCAAGTTTTTGTCACTCAAAGTCTACCACACAAAGATCAATCTGCATATCTTTTACATAAAAGATTTTGTCACACCAAAATACACATGTAAAAACTAATAATCTGTAAGAATTATTAAAAAAAAATCTAACTCTTGTCAAAAGCAAATGTTTAGGAAAACTATTAAGTACTAGGTAGATTCTTTTAAAACATAATGTCAAGACCCACAACAATTTATTCCAATGTCATCTCAAAAAGATGGAAACGCGTGATTCATGTTATGATGAAGTTAACACATTCAACATGACAGCCACGCCATCGATCAGTGAAAGATATATACAAGGGAAACCAAATTAAATAATGTCTTTGCAGAAGGAAGTGCTTTTATCAAAGAGAGTGAACTATTCAGAAAAACAAACTGAGAATAAGAGAATCTCAAGATGAAGAAGTATAGGGGAATATTTTTCTTGTTCAGAGTAATATTTGACCACACTGATATTTGATCAAATTAAACATTTGGATAAATATAAACGCTTTATTGTAGTGATTATACATGTAAGTGTCTTTGCAGACAGAAATGTATTTTATTTTTTGTTAACTAATTATTATACATTTGTTGTCCAACCAGAAACTATCCAAAAATACGATGCTTTTAAAAAATAGAATATTGGATTACAAGTGAACATTAGCAAACTCTGAAGTCTAGCACAGAATAAGGATATGGTTTAAAAACCTTCAAATTCTTGAACGTTATTTAAAAAATGGAACATAATGGTAGCTCAGAATTTTTGAAATATCTGCATTTAGGAACTTAATTTTTAGACACACTGGGGTGAATATCGTCCTTTGTGCTTAACTGACTTGGTTTTGATAACAGATAACCCGATGGTTCCAAACATTCATGTAGAGAAAAGTCATACTGAAAAAGTGAACATCAGTGTTGTAAAAAGGAATGAAGCAGGAAAGGTTTTCTCGTATGCACGATGCTGAGCTTATATACACCCACAACTTATTTCTGAAATATTTGTTTTTAAGAACCAAGATCTTTTGGCTTACGCCAGAAGCAGAAAAAATATCTGAGGTTACAATTTCACAACAGACTTTTTATGTAACATAAACACTAAAATAATTAGTAAAAAGTTACTCTAGCTTTTAGGTTATTTATAATTTTGATGAAAGAAAGGAATCACCACCCATTACATTTGCCATATTCTATATTCCTTTCTACTTCACAAAAACTTTGTTCAGATCACCTGGTCTAAGTTCCTCCCTTCAGTAGGTCACTACCAACATTCATGAGCATTTCTCTCTTCTGACAAGACACTTCTGCCCTTTTTCTATTTATGGAGGTTTTGCCTACGCTGAACATCCTCTGATACTTCCTTGGGCATTCACTCCTCCCTACACAGATTTCCCCCCTTTTTGCTGCAAAGCTTCTTTCTCTTGTCCCTATCCATCCCACCATCCTTTTCCTCTCTTTCTTTTCTCACTCTTTTCCATGGAGTCTCCTGGGAGTTTTTTTAATCCAATGCTTTTGTCATCCTTGAGAGTGATCCTGGAATCACTTCTTGAACTATATTACACAAAAAGGAACTTTAGAAACTTCAACGCTTCTTAATTAAAGATGAGATCCTTACTTGGCTTTTTAACTTCAAAAGCTTAACAGAACCATAAAATCTCATGAAATTAGTCAGAATTGGAGAATTTATAGTATAATGTTGAGACAGAGTTAAGAAGACAAAAGCAGAAACAGAACTAAACACACACAAACCCACGTAATTGTACCAGTGCTATAGAGTAACTCTGCATTAACCACACGGATTTGTGAAAGTAAGGATGTGGTTGTCGCTCGCAGGAAACCTGAAACGTGCTTGTGTGTTATGCAGGCTAAATTCCTTACACGTACAGTGGAAAAGTTACCAACATCCAGAAAATGTTGGCAGGAGAGGAAATTCTCTTTTCATCTGTGTCATACGTAGAGCAGTAGGAAGAAAACACTCATCTCCTTCTAAGAATATGTCTTTGATTCCATATGCAGAAGAAGATATATTCTTTATAGGTGTGAGCCCTCTCTTCAGGAGTCAGTAAGTGCACCTTTGTCAGTGGAAAGATTACAAAGCCATGACAACACTCTACCTCTTACCAAAGCATTATTTCAGCCATCATCAAGGTGAAGCCTTTTCTGGGGCTGAACAAAGCAGTTACTTAGTAGCCCAAGGCAAATCTACTTCATTAGTTAGAGCAGTTACTACATCCAGTTGAATTACGCGCAACAAAGAAACCCCAGCAACCCACCTTTTACGTTGGTATTTGTAAAAATTAACTTCTGATTTTGAATAATTGTATATAGAGAGGGAAGAAAGTTCTCAAGATTTAGGGAATGATAAACACACTTTCTTCTTGAATGTCTATGTCACTGTAATGCATATATATATGTGTGTATATATATATATATATATATGTATAGCACAGCACCTAGGAAAATCATTACTTTGACACTCCTCCAAAATTGATTTTCTGTCGCAGTTGTAATTTGCTCATTAGCAAACACATAAGAAGAAAATATAGCTTCTTTTTATAGGAGATGAATGTAATCAACGCTTTTTTTCCTTTTGTTATAATTTCTAAATACTTTCTTTCTGTGTTAGAAATATTTTGGTTTAATAGTTGAACTAGTTAATTCATTTAACAAAATGCAGAGCATTTTGCAAAAGGCAAATTAGATTAGTTGTCTGTGTAACCCTCAAATTAATATTGTGAATAGAATTTCTCTTCTTCAAACACATAGCACTGCTGAACGGCACAGAGGACTCAAATTCTACACGTTGCCATCACCAATTTCTAACACAAGCTAGGTGTATGTGTTGCAATGCTGATTATAAGCTCCTATAGAATAGCAACACAGTCATAACCATTTCCTTCATAAACAAGATTTTTAAAAGGCAAACAAATGATTATGCAGCATTGCCGATGAAACTAGATCCTGTTGGTATTGCATTGCTATTTTGCTATATTTTACTACGTTTATTTTATTGTATTCAAATTGAGAAGGAAAAAAAGCAATAATATATACCAACTCATTTGCAATTTTCTTTGCTTCCAGACTACATCATTGAGATGCATGATAATATCATCCGTACTATGTCCAGAAGACGAAAACTGTTGAGTGGAAAGTCTGTTTCACAAATATTACCAAGAACTATTTGAATTCTGAGGATGCATAAGACAGATATTCTTACATTCAAAGAAATAAAATGTCCAGATAATAATGTAACACAGATGCATTTTTTCTGTAGAGAGGTTTGAAGAAACTATGCCCTAATTCTGCCTTCAGAAGTAAATTTAAAGTCCTTCTAGATTCCAGTCCTTTTAAGAAAACGTTTCACTATCACAGCATTGCCTCTGCTATCACAGACACTCACTTGGTGAAGAAAGAAACAATAATTTCTTCTACTTTTTATGTTTTAAATTTCCAACTTGTTCTCCAAATAGGGTTATCCCTAGGGATCTAGGACTTTAAAACAGTTTTGTTCTTGAAATATAGAAGGGCTATGCAGTTAACTAGAATATTTTTGAAGGAATTTTCCTATTTATATTTGTCAGGAACAAACTGAATACACAGAATTTTAAAATTAGAAATTAACTGAGGTATCACATGAGGAAATGAGTAATGGCTGAAGATACGGATATAAGACATAAAATAGACTGATAAGAGTAAAGTACTAGCAAATGACATGATTTTCACATCTAACGTATTTATCGAGTATGTATTGATCAAGTTGGTTTTAGAGATGAGATTAATTAATTGAGTGATATTAGCACTTTACACCTGCTGATTATTTCTATTGTTATATATATATTACATATATATATTTTATATATATATACACTTACATATTTGCTGTTTAAGTAAATAGTTCTTCAAGATTTGTTGTTCTTCATCTAACCACCGATTTTCTTGAAGGATTTGCTCCAAACCAGTCTATAGAGAAAAGTAATTGATTAAGCTCACTGCAAAATACCTTTCTAGAAAATAAAATCATAGGTCACTTCCACAATCTCTGTGACTTATTCAGTTATGAACATTTGCAAAATAAGGATGATAAGATTATGGTTGCAGTGAAAGAAATGGGGAAAACTGCAAATGAATTTCAAGTGGTTAGGATTTTGCTGAATGTATTATATTGACATAAATATTAATAAATTATTTGAACAGAAATTGATGTTGTAAATAGTTACAGTAGAAACTACTAAAAAGAACACATCCTCTATCTTAATACATAAGATCTTTCCACATAGAAATTAACTCTCCTTAATCACCAGAGAATAGATTAAATTCTTCATCCACATTTTACTTCTCAAAAATTCTCATTTTCAAACTTATTTGTAAAACTTAAACAATTAAACACATGAATTTTCTTAACAAATTTAATTTTTCAAATCTCGTTTTGACTGAACTTCCTTTGAATATAATGAATAATCTTGCCATAGTCAAATAGTTTTATAAAGTATTTAATCTAGGTTACAATGACACAGTCTGATTTAATTTATTTTTAAAATTGTTTTTGTCAAGGAATTCTATTTTAATTTTCATTATTTTTTTTCCACTAAAAAGCCCTTGGAGAAAGGGGAGCCCAGGTAGATTTTTACCCCTAAATTTAGTTTAATATTGAAATTTCAGAACATTTTGAAATTCAGAATTCCTTTTAATTTCATAATGACAAAGGAGGATTGCTGATTTCCACATTTCAATCTATTCCTTCAGATAAGTTTTAAATGTACACCTTTAAAAACATTTTTAAAACATTGTGGCTGCTGATGACAACGTTATCCAGTAGAGAGGAGAGATGCACCAAAGAAAGCCCAACGAGCAAGCCTGCAACTTCCTAAATTTACATACGCCGTTGCCTGCCGTATTTGGGAAGTATCTCTGTTAAAAACTTGCACCTTATAAAGTAGAGTGGAGGACAATTTACAATTATGAGACTGTAAAAGTCTGGGCCAACTAATCAAGCCCAAACACCCATGTGATGAGTGGCTGCCCTTATATAAGGCAATATTTTAACGTCCTCTAATGCAAAAGTTACAGTCTAAAAGCTTTTAAAGAAGAAGAGCTTGCTTAAGAGTCCAGCTTACACAAGTCAATTGCTTGTGACTCCGTGTGCTGTTGGTACCCTTGCAGACCAGCGGAGTGGTTAGAGCTGTTGGAGCAAACGTTGCTGTCGGCCACTCCCTGGATAAAGCTCGCTTATCCAGCAGGAGCGAGGGCAGCCCTCTGACTTGACAGTGCCAAACTGTGAGATGTTACCACAGGAGGTGGGGAGCAACCGTCTGTCCTCGTCGTTGCCTCACCAAAATCCAAAGAAAAGAATCATAAATAATTTGGGGTTTATTTTTGAGAGGGGAATATCACATATTATTCTGTTTGCCTCCCTGTTGCTCTTCCCTCAACAGACTTTCAAAGTCACAAGATACGTTTCTGAGGTAGGAAAAATGTATTTAGAGAATAAAGAAATATAGATTAATATTCCAGGTCGCCGGTTGAAGGTTAAACCAACATTTATATGTGAATCCTAAAAGAACGAGACCCTCTTGCTTCTAGTTCAGGCTCTGCTTGGAAATGCAACATAAATGTCTTGGGATCACTTCTTAAATAACAAATGTTTTAGCCGTACATTACAGCTACAAGTTTGTCCAGAATCCAGGAGGCCTAGGGAACTCTGGCAAAATTCAAACCTTGCTTTAGTATCTCCTGTGTCTCTAAAAAAAAAGTCTTGGGAATTAGTGGACTAATAAAGTCTAAGTTCTTCTAGGGTCACGGTGAATAATGTTGAAGAATCCATATGTTTTCTGAACCTGTTCCCAGGTGGGTAATTGAGTGTCTCACCTTTTAAAGACAAAACCATCCAATGGAAATAGCAGCATGCCTGAACAGGTTCTTGGCAATCCCTCGGAACTACTTGAAATTTGGGAGTTCAGGACAGTTATCACATTAACAGTGATTTTACTCCTTTTTCCATGCAAGGGCTTAATCAAGATATATCCACTTTTGTATCTGGATTTATACATAAATTCTGAAAGTTGGCTGTGGTTATGCAACTAAATCCAAAAAGTCTTCTCGTACAGAACTGCCACTTTCTACATCACTAAAATATCTAAGTGCTACTCGTCTTTCATGAATCTCAAAATAATAAAATGAAAGATGAAGAATTTAGTTAATAAGTTGTGATTATCTCCTTTATTAATCTTTAGATAGAGTAAAATTGGCTTTTCAGGCTGATACCTTTCTTAACAAATATACAATGCTTGATGTTAATATATTAACAATCAATACCTGCAATAAGTAATGTTCTCAGCTTTGCAATACTTTCACATATATAAAAACACAGGAAAATGATACAAAAGTTTGCTTGTAGAATATGAGCATCGACATAGCAATTTTCACCAGTACAAATACCTGACTACAAAATGAGTGGAGTCCCACAATTTTGTAACATTTAAAATCCTCCAGACATTTTGACAAAGATTAATGACGTACCAAAGAAAAGACCATAGCCTTCTCCAGATTTCATAAGACTCGGTGGCTACGTCTATATCAACAGTTTCCCAGTTCCAAAAATTCCTTCACTGCATAGCTTAAGTCAGCTGGGACAGAAAAAGTGAAAGGGTCATTTTCACTGGTTCATTCCTCCGAAAGATGACCTGAGGTCCAGAAAGCAAAGGTCACGTATCCTTTAAATATGTGACTGTCGCTCACTGACATTTCTACAGAGGATTGTCCAGAATGTAGGTAGAAAAGAAAAGTCTGTAAGAGCATTTTACCTTGATGAAAGAGAGGAATGGTCAAATTGTCACCAAACTTGACAGAATGTATACTAGAATATATAGGACATTCTTTCCCCTGTTCTAGGAGAAAAGGGATATGAATCTCAAAGCTGATCACAAGATATCACAGTATCATAAGGTTGGAAAAGACCTTTGAGATCATTGAGTCCAACCTATGATATTTAACTACACAGTCCTGACATTCGTTTTATCTCTGGCACTCAAGCTTCTGAATTTGTAGACTTGAAAAATGATAAAAAGCAACATGATTCATGTGCTTATTCTTTTGTTCTTCAGAAAAACTTGAAATCAAAGACTTCTGGTACATTAGTCTTTGTCTACATCTTCAAACATGCTGGAACTGACATCTGAAATATTGGAAGAAAATTTCTACATTTCTGCATTCAAATGACGTTACTTCAGTGAAAAAAAATGTATAATTCAGGGGAATTTCTTGAAGGCTCTTACTGGAAATGAAACTTGAGTTGCAGGGTAGAGAAATCAAGTGAAACAAGCAAAGACCGTACAAAAAACAAATGAAAGAAGATTTTTTTTTGCACTATGTGTAGTTAAGGTGTGTGGCTTCTTGTGAATAACCAAAAATTACAGAGATCTAAAAAGAACATAGAATTTCTAGGAGGAAATATCCACTGAGGTTTATATTAGATTGATAATAATAATGATAATGATCATAATAATAGGCTCAAGAGATTGGAAAGTAAGGTGATTATTCTGGGGATATATTACTAAATGCTTGCCTTGTTGTTACACTCTACCTGGACATCTGGTATCAGAGGTGGAACACTGGGCTAGGGAAAATTTTCACCTGATACCGCACATGTATGTGTTCTTCTTTACGTTCTTGTATTCAGCACAGCAGCTTAGGAAGTGTCTCTGTTTTCCTGGAACTCAAGGAAGCTGAAACGTTTTTGTGCGTGTCTGCTGAACACATTTGAAATGCAGTTTCTGTCTGCTATCATACAGGTTCACACTGAGATAATAAAATACGTGGAAGCAAGGAAAAAAGCCCTCATGGAAACGATCAGCAAATTGTTAGCACAATGACTGCTGGACTAGGCGATAAGAAAGCAGATGCAACCCCATGCAACACGATGATGAATTATTAGTCCAGTACCTCAGGCCATACAGAATTTAACTAAATTTCATTCCTTTTAGCCTGCAAACAGAGATCACAACTAACCTAGTGGTGACTGTAAGACACGTGAGGGATACTTGCTGTCTGTAGCACAGAGAAAATGTGTTTCATGTTATTCTTCCATCCTTTCCTGTACGCCGATATCGATCACTACGTGTTGCAAGATACAAGAACTTTTTTATGGTTTCATGTTCATTAAGAATTGTAGAGACAAAGCTTGGCATCAATGATTTTGTCCACATAATGATGTATCTATAAACATGATATAAATCCTCGTGGTTTTCAAAGTCTGTCATAATTTTGAATGGTCACTCTGACAGCAGTGTTTTATTCTAAAGATAAGAGCAATTGATTTTGACAATCAGGTGCATCAGCACAATAAGCTAATTATTAAAGGATCCATATTAATTGGTTATACTATTTAAACTCGATATTGTAAGGAATGAAATTGGTTTCCTTAAGCAGAAATTATTGTTTTGTAGGGATGAAGTGTCCTTGTTAGAGGACAACCCTTACCAACAGCAAAAATAAATCACTTACCTCAAAATTACTGTGTTCCCATGCATCTGCGTCTCCCCCTTTATGGAGCTTCTCCAAAGTTTAGCAATATTTTTCCAGCAGCATCTGTTACACATCATGTGTCCACTCCCAGAGCATAAGCATGGTGATACCAAGAGCCACAGAGTCATTGTAACACAGTTGACAATTCCCCCGCTACAGAAAAGAAATTTACTTTAAAGCAAACATGAGGTGTTGGGATTTTTTTCGCCTCTCTGAGGATCTATTGATGCAACTGATGTTTATTAGCAAATACTTTGGCCTCTGCAAATCATAGAAGCTACAATATAATTCAAGGTGATATAATTACTGGTTCACTCTCCTTACTTGGGATCTTCTGTTGAGATTGCCCCCAGCATTTGGTGGTTGGCAATTTATGCACACAGCTGCTCAGTAGATCTCTAGAACTGTAACCCCTTCCAGGTACGTGGTGGAAACACCTGAACCTTGCTTGATCAAGCTCTAACATGAGTCAGGGGATTGATGTTGTTGATATTATATACTGATCTAATACAGATTTTGATGGTCTCTGAGCTGAAATAGGTTTTCCCCTGTATCCACAGCCAAAAAAAATTAATTTGGAACAAATGAATTACGCTTTAAGTAGGAATAGGGTGTAAAATGTTTTCTGACAGATTGCATTTTTCCTATCTGCAAACTAAAGTAACAATAACTACAAGTAGCCTTTCACTGCTCACACCCCACTCCAAATGGCAGTTGCAACAGTTTTGAAATAAACAAGTTTAATTCTTATAAGGACTCAAGTGGAGAATTAATATGGGGAATAAAACCAGATATGCATTAAATAATTGGTAGAAAATTTCTATGGATGGCAAGCTATGCAAATAATAAATGTTGCTAAAATAATAATGAAAAAAGATGCTACTAAAATAATGATGCTACTAAAATAAAACCAGCAAATATAAGCACAGACTTACCTCCTATGACATGGCAAATATTCCAAAAGAAACAGTTTTTAATACTTTTTGCATCACAACTCTTTAAGTCAGCCAAAGCAAAAAATATTTATTTTTTCACATACAGTCTTTTCTATGTATGGAATATGCTCAACCTCCCTAATGTTATTTTTGGCACAAGAACCAGATGGTATTTACACTAAAAAAAGACTGTGGGTGTAGAATAAGATCTCAATTCTCAAAGATTGTTTTATGGTAATGTACCCTTTATCCATGATTATATTGATCGGGAAGATCTGAAAAAAAGTAAAAGAATGCAAAAATTTTAATTGCTAGAAATATTTAAGTTTATCCCACTTCTACTTCTTTGGAGCCCTGGAAAAAAAGTAAAGGCATAAGTGTTGGAGAAATCAAAAAATTTAGCAGCCTAAAGGTGTGAAGTGGTAAAACAAAGACCAGTTGCAAGACCAGGAAACAGTCTACATACCACAGGATATGTAATGACACTGATCTTTCAGATACAAAAGAAAAAAATGTCTAGTTGGGCTCTTTCTCTCGAAGAGGTCCACCTCCACCTTGTAAAGCAGAGAATCACAAGCATGTGTGCAATCTACCTTGCGATGATGTGCTACTACTGAGAGAATTTTGGGGACTCAATCTGTGATAAAAACACTAAATGAAAGAATCATAAATTATTCTGGCTAAATAACAGAGAATTAAATTCATCATTGTTAAAGAAAGATTTAAACAGACCTCACAACTGATTAGGCATTTTTAGTCCTATCTTTATCTTCGTTCAAGAAAAGCTGATTACAAGGAGGAAACGTCCACATTGTGGAGTCCAACCTCTTTGAAAGTCAAGAACTGGCTATTGTGGAATTATTCCTCTAATCGTTTCAATGAAACCACGGAGTTCTTTGCGTATGCTCCGGTATCAGGTTTGTGAATAGTTACATTTAAAGAAGGTTTGAACTAGAAGAACTACTTTCCTTTCAAGAACATAAAGACTTCAGTATCGTGTTCAGGTCCACTAAAAATTTCAAATGTTTGCCCCTGCTACTGAATAGAAATGTGCCTTAATACTGCTGTTTGGCAACTAATTTTTATCATGGATAAAAAATACATTTTTCTTATTGATAGAGTCAAGTGCTGGGGATGTTTAGCCTGGAGAAGAGGAGGCTCAGGGGAGACCTTATTGCTCTCTACAACTGCCTGAAAGGAGGGTGTAGTCAGGCAGGGGTTGGTCTCTTCTCTCAGGTGACCGGTGACAGAACAAGAGGACACGGTCTCAAGCTTCACCAGGGGAGGTTTAGGCTTGACATTAGGTAGAAGTTCTTTACTGAGAGGGTGATTGGCCATTGGAATGCGCTGCCCGGGGAGGTGGTGGAGTCACCGTCCCAGGAGGTGTTTAAGGAGAGATTGGATGAGGCACTTAGTGCCATGGTGTAGTTGACAAGTAGGAGTAGGTGTAGGTGTTGGGTCATAGGTTGGACTGGATGATCTCAAAGGTCTTTTCCAACCTTATGATACTGTGATACTGTGATACTGTGATGGTTTTTTTCTAGGGCTAAACTTTTGCCTCTACTTGAATTTTATGATCAGTCATAACAAATGCTCAGAAGGAGAAAAGTAATATTCAAGATATTCAGAAAGTGACTGAATATTTTCTGTTTTCATGTTGCAAAACCCGAATTTGCACAGTTTTTACTTGTATACCTTACGCATAAGCAAATTCAGGGGGCATGCAGGAGAGTGAAAAGTTCCCTGACCCTTGAACCAATGTGAGATCCGTCTCAAGGTCTTGGTAATTCTCTTCAATAGCTCCTGGAAAACAAAATAATGGATGCACAGTGAAGAATTGGCAATGTGTAAGAAGATAAAGAAAATGATCGATGAAGACAGGCCTTGATGACATCTTGTGCCATGATTGTGTTAGGACTCAGGACTGATTTGCTGGCAGCAACTTGAATATGTCACATAAGTAAGTCACAGTCCTTTCTTTATATCATGGAAGCAAATGGGTAACAAAGCACTGAACTGGAAGTACAAGGTAGTAAGGGTCACCAACTCCACCAGTGGTGTCAGAAATACAGCTTCAAAAAGCATAGGAGCAAATTAGTGACTCCACACAAGTGAAAAATAAACTATTAAAGCAAGTAGAACACAAGTGAAAGTTCCATGACAAAAAGATACTGAATAAATAACACTGCTGTTGTAGAAAACGTGAATGAGGATGGACTATAAAACGAAAAGGAAGAGCAAACAAATCCCGAGTGTGATGCTAATTGTGGAACAGCGTAAACTGAAGAGACTTTATTACGAGTTAATTGGAAATAACTGTTACGATATACAGTGCCAGTAAATCAAAGATTGATCGAAGAGGATCTGATTGGATCCGTTGGTTCTGAATGCTAACGGAAGAAAATACCAATCATTCAAAGACCAGAAAAGATGAAAAGCAAATTCTTTAGAGCTATCAGTTGGGAGTAAAATGCCTCTATACCACAACAGATGTACACATCTTTACAAAAAATACATTTGCTTTAAAACCAACATTTGTGTTTATTGAGAATAATGTGGAAACGATAAATATAAAAATGTTCCTTGGAAGTGTGTTTTATACTCTAAAACTGTAACACTGAATTCACGTTCATTGATGTAGGTTTTTCTATACAGAAAGTTTTTATTTCAAGAAAAGTAAAAGCTACTTGTGAAAATAAAGCCGATCTAAAAATATAATAGAATGAAATTCAGCATCCAAACTTAGGCTAAAGTCGATTCAAGTATAAAAAAACAACTTTGAAATTATATAGAATTAAGAACTTCTGCAACGCCACATCCTCCTTCATTCCTTAAGTTTATGTATTTTGTCTGAAAAGAAAAAAGTTTTCAAATTCGTTATTGGTTTCTGTATAACGTAGTTTTAGACTGTTAACCACAAGCTTATTTTCTTATTAGTGCATCGTTAATTTTTCTTCTATATCATCACAGTTTGATTATATATACCTGCCAATATTTTTAGAGTGTGTTTTGCGAGAAAATTTCACTTGCAATATTGTTCTGGAAAAGACGAAACTGCAGAGGAAAGTCCATTTATTTATTTCATTATGACCACTTAAAGACTTAGAAAAACTCTCAGTTTCCTTATATATTTAGGGATGGACAATTTTGCATCACTAGGGGAAAAGGCTAATTACTTACAGTAAGGTCATTAGATACACACTTTCTTTTTGTCATTACAAAGACTAATATTTTTGCATTAATGGCAGTATGCAGAGTAGATGAAGCAAATAAATAATAAACCTCCTTATTCAGATGTTAATGCAAAACCAAATGGTCTTTCAATTGTACAGCTGTAAAAATTAAAGCAAGAAAAGTATCAAAACAGTAAACAGTAATAGTCAACATAATACCTAATCCCTACATACACCTCCCGTAAAACTATAGTGCCTCTGAAGTGACAGAAATGTGTAAATGAAGGGCCCTACAAAGGGACCTTGACAGGCTGGAGAGATGGGCTGATTCCAACACTGTGAGGTTTAACAAGTCCAAGTGCCAGGTCCTACACTTCGGACACAACAACCCCATGCGAAGCTCTGGGCTGGGGACAGAGTGGCTGGAGAGCAGCCAGGCGGAAAGGGACTTGGGAGTGCTGGTGGACAGGAAACTCACCATGAGCCAGCAGTGCGCTCAAGGGGCCAAGAAGGCCAATGGTATCTTGGCCTGCATCAGGAACAGTGTGGCCAGCAGGAATAGAGGGGTCATCATTCCCTTATACTCGGCACTGGTCAGGCCGCACCGCGAGTGCTGTGTCCAGTTCTGGGCCCTCAGTTTGAGAAAGATGTGGAGATGCTGGAGTGCGTCCAGAGGAGAGCGACGAGGATGGGGAAGGGGCTGGAGCACAAGCCCTGTGAGCAGCGACTGAGGGAGCTGGGGTTGTTCAGCCTGGAGAAGAGGAGGCTCAGGGGAGACCTTATTGCTCTCTACCATCCTTTGATGGTAATCAACATTGATATTTTGTTCTAAAGTGAAGTTCTAAACAAAATCTTCTAGAAACTCGTTGGTTATGTACCACAGTATCACAGTATCACAGTATCATAAGGTTGGAAAAGACCTTTGAGATCATTGAGTCCAACCCATGACCCAACACCTACACCTACTCCTACTTGTCCCAGGTTTTGAGTTGAATCACTGTATGCTGGAGACTCTGCTTGTCAGAATTCTGAGGCCAGTGTGGAGGGATTGACTTCTAGAAACCAACCGAGGATAAAGAAAAATGTCCCAATGCAATAAAGACCAATGTCCTTTAAAAGTACCCTCACACGCATATTGCACACAACACAGTTCAATGCTAAACAAAGAATTAAGCACTTCACAGCATCACAGTATCACAGTATCATAAGGTTGGAAAAGACCTCTGAGATCATCGAGTCCAACCTATGACCCAACACCTACACCTGCTCCTACTTGTCAACTACACCACGGCACTAAGAGCCTCATCCAATCTCTCCTTAAACACCTCCAGGGACAGTGACTCCACCACCTCCCCGGGCAGCGCATTCCAATGGCCAATCACCCTCTCAGTAAAGAACTTCTTCCTAATTTCCCTACTTGGTAACATCAAGCTTAAGGAAGAACATGGTCAAGCTCCACCAGAAGAAATTTTCCAAAACTCTTCTGTCATTGGCCAGAAAAAAGAACTAAGAAACATTGACATGGGAGAAGACCAGGATCTACAAGATTGTAATGACTTCCCTGGATGTTCACTGCACAGCATACGTCACGCTTTAAACGAAGCCTCAGAGAAGGCAAACTTCAAATCACAAATGCTCTCGTAAAATCTAGTGCAGTAACTGTGTAAAATGAAAATGTAATAATAGTTTATGTAGATTGCACCGTTTTATGCAAACTATGTACACAGGATTGTTAAAGGATTAATAGTGAGGCTTCTTTATTAAACACTCGATTTTAAAAACTAGTAATAATATAATCTCCCACGTAATGTTAAAAGTATATTCTGTGGAACTTTTTGAATCAGCATAACATTTTACAGTAACTCTTATTAAAAAAAAAAACAAAAACAAGGACAACTATGGCAAATATTTTAAACTGAGTATAGCAAATTCTCCCCATTAGAATTTCACAGGATCGTGCCAGCTCAACGGATGTGTGAAACCTGACATCTTCTGCATCAACCAGGAAACAGAGGTCTTTAATACATCTTCTAAACAAGTAACTCTAACATGCATATCAACACAGTATTTCTACATTTTTATACATATACTTATTTTAACAAACAGCAATTCAGAAAGTATTTAAATAATGGATAGATTTTATTGTTTTTTCAAAAGATAGTATATGTTATAATTTTAAATAAATTTATAATGTATTATAGAAAGCATTCATATAATAAATAGCTTGTTCAAACTAATTGTCGTTGGACTTCAGGATGTATTTAGATGTAATAATGATATAATAGTAATTCTAAAGAAAGCTGGTATTCCTGATACAAAGTCCTTGTTTTCCTGCAGTTGTTTTGGTGTTTAGTACTGCTCATTCAACTGTCATTTTCTATAACAGCGGTACAATAGTTGTTCCTGTTCTACACAAAAACAATAACCCAGTGTAATTTGCTCATTCTTGTAGTTTCAAATGTAGTTAACACAACTGAAGTCACAGGCACGACGGCTGAGAACGGAACTACATTCTTGTGGGTCTGGATAAGACAAACTCGAGTTTTGTGAGTGTCAAACTAAAAGCACAGACCGGCACATTGTACGAATAATCTCAGAGCCAAAATTATCAGGATAAAAAAAAGCAACTATCAGCAAGTAAAGTTTTTTGAGAAATACTTTCTAAGGTAATACTTTTACCTTTTTTGTGTATAGAAGCACTGTCACTTAGGACTAAAGATTTCTTTCTCTCAGTATTGTGAGAGCATGGTCAGCCCATAAAGAGGCAAAGGGAGCTACGTACAATGCCGTTTCCTCCTTGCTACAGAATCCCAACAACAACAAAAAAAGAGAAGATTGTTCAAGGATAGGAAAGGAGGGATATACGGTTGAGAATAATTTATATGTGAATTACAAAACCTGAAGGACTTCAGTGATCAGAAAGTAGTACCTTTTTTCTCTGTTTGAGTGATGTTCGCATTTGTAATGTGAATGTTCCGAGCAGTAAGTTCCCATATCCACAATCATCACAGGAGCAGTTGCTGAGTTCTTGAAGCAAATAGAATCACTCTATCACATGCTGCATTAGTTTTGAGTCTTCCTCAGTATTACTACAGTGGTTGATAAGAATTTAGATAAAGCTTCAGGAGACATTAAGAATGGAGGCATTTTTCAGCAAAGCCACTGATAGGGCTTCAGCTCTGATGGGCACATTCCAGTGCCAGCAAAAGGCTGTATTTGAATGGTTTCATAAGACACCTTGACAAGTTTCATATTCCGTTTGTATATTCATGCAGAGAAGGCCATGTCCACATCAACAATTAAGACGACCTATTTTGTGCACCATCTCAAAAATTTAGTCTTCCTAGTACAAAATCAAAGAATTGAGTAGGTGTCAAAGTGGAAACCACTCTCAGTTTACAGGTGTGACGTACGGAAAAGTAAAGAGAAATATTGACTCTGTGGCTAAAGTGAAAATCATGAACCAAGAAAAAGTTTAGGATGCTACTTCCTATCTAGAAAGAACATTTTTTTGCGGTAGAAGAATCATAAAGGTCTGAAGTGTTTATCCTCTCAGTCCTTATCAGGAAACTGTCACTCTGCTTCTGCAGGAGCTAGACCTTGCTGACTTTGCAAGAATTGGGGGGAAAGATTTTACTGCAGTGTTCCCTAGTGCTATGATAAAAGTGAGGATAGCCATTCGTGCTCTATCTAACTATAAATGCTTTCATTTGTGGGTTCAGTCTCAAGACAGTCCTGTTAGTCTCAGTTCCACCAGCTATCAAAACAAAGGGGTTTTCCGTTAATCCCACAAGTAACAGAGGATATCTCAGTACAGTACATTATCTCTAATAACCAGAGGACAATAGATTTCTGACATTTGACCACCTAAAAGTCGGTGCCAGGGAAACGCAGATACAGACATCGGAAGCTCTATTGCTCACTGTATGATAATCACAGTATCACAGTATCATAAGGTTGGAAAAGACCTTGGAGATCATCAAGTCCAACCTATGACCCAGCACCTAAACCTACTCCTACTTGTCAACTATAGTAATCGTTATCAGAGCTGAAACAGGACATGATACACTTTGTACAATGTACTGCTAAGTAGCCAATATTTGTTAGGCACGACAGAGAGATCAGGCAAGACAAAATGTAAGAAAATAGGAATGGGATGTTAGACCCTTTCAAAATACATTCCTGGTGTAAACTCAGGTTTGTTACTGAAAGTCTGTCCTGGCAGTGGAGGACGAATAGCTTCTTGCTTAGAAGTCCTATCAGCAAACTGACATCCTATGAAAATCTCTGACAGTCATATTCACTTTCTCACTGCCTACACTGTTGCAACAGAAATAGCTACAAACCTCTCCAGTCTCACATGGGGAGGTTTAGGCTTGACATTAGGAAGAAGTTCTTTCCTGAGAGGGTGATTGGCCATTGGAATGCGCTGCCCGGGGAGGTGGTGGAGTCACCGTCCCTGGAGGTGTTTAAGGAGAGATTGGATGAGGCACTTAGTGCCATGGTGTAGTTGACAAGTAGGAGTAGGTGTAGGTGTTGGGTCATGGGTTGGACTGGATGATCTCAAAGGTCTTTTCCAACCTTATGATACTGTGATACTGTGATACTGTGTTACTATGATAAGCATTAAACACTTGGGCATGAAATAAAAACTTTGGCTTCTGTTAAGACAGATCACTATATTTTATCATATGCAGAACAACTGTTACAGTCATTAACACTAATGTCTGAAACACAATTCTTGGTGACGCATTTTACATGATACACAGTACAGACTGCGCAAACAGCCAAAGGAAACTGCCAAAAAAATCAAAAGGATAAACTAAATTTTTTATGACTGTTGTTTGCAGACAGCACTTTCCGACACGTGGGTTACTATGTGTCTATCTTACAGAATGTAATTTCTACTGTACACTATTTCTATGCAAATGTGTGAGAAATATGTTATATTTTATATTCACACGTCAAAACAATGACATGGCAAAAATTTAGTAAATTTAGTAAAAAAAAAAATATCCCTATTCGTTCACTCTTTTCAGTACAACTAAGGAGCTGTGTAATGGCTTATTCCTCACGTGCCATTCAAAGCCCTCTCATTTACTTTAGTGCTATCTGCACTACCTAATGAGGATGATATACTCAGCTTTTATATCTTCCCACCCTTTCCTGCTTTTATCTAATGTTTTAATTTGAAAATACGCCCATCGGTTTTGCTCTGCAATTCAATGAGAATATTTCAGTTCATTTCACTTGTCCCAACTTAAGAAAAAGGACAGCATTAATTTGTAATTCACCGACTACATTGTCTTTGAAAATCTACACACTTAGGGTATCATTACATGTCTGGAACTCACAAGGAACACTTAATGCATAACATAATTTAACGTGGCATCTCATGAAAACCCCCATATGTTTCTTGTCCCCAGTTCTTTTCCAATAACACTTGAGGAAAATAGCTACCTTTTAGGGAAGAGAATAGAAGTGAATAGAAAAGTCTAAAAGCCAAATAATTATAAATGTTACTACAGGCAAATAGCATCCTCACCTTCCAAAACCCCTGCATTTGAAAGATCGATGATCACCAAAAATCCTCTGCAAGATGGTAGTGTAACACTTTCTCAAAATGTACATGCAGGTTTTGCACAAGTCATACCACCCTACTGTCAGGCATTGAAAATGTCAAGAAGGGCAGCAGATTGAGCACCTGGGTTTAGAGAAGGTGCCATGAGGTTTTCTAATACCAGCGTATCTGCAAGATTTTAGGAAACCTACCACTCTTTCTGGTCTGCTTCCACAATGTTTAACTGTCCTCTCACTAGCAAAAAATCACAAATAATTCTGATTAATACCAATATAACTTTATAACCCTTTTAAAACCTACAACTGTTCTTTGTATATGATGAGATGCAGAGAAAAATGAAACTGTGAAGATGAAGTTCCGTTCCTATTTTAGCATATATTTCATGAGATCATAAGACTTCCTTGCTTTTATGGAAATGGTAAAGTAATAGAATGGTAGGGGGCTTCTGCGCCATGAAAAAGAGAAGCTGGATTTATTTACAGGTCCTTCTAGTTATTACTACAATATTTTTTGCTGCATAACCAATAAACAGCAGAGTTTGGCGTTAAGATCTCTCTCTGCAACAAGTATCGTTTTTCCATGTTTCAAACAATAATCAAACCACAATCCAATTAGTTTTTACACACTATGTACAACTGAGAACAGAACTTGCACACCTTATGTGCCTATGGAGTGCCTTAATCATAAAACTAGACTGAAAGAAGGTGCATATTGACACAGGTCACAGTGAAGAACCTAGATCTGAGCATTTAAGCCACACTGAAGTTTAGGGCAGACACAAATGAATGTGGTATTACCTCTCACCTGTAAACAGGTCCAGCGTGGCATATTTTGCCTTGCATTATTTCTTCCTCTTAAGAGAAGTCTCACATACTTGTGCCACGGGACCTGGGAAACTGTGCTCTGCGTGATTTGGAGCAAAATAATTGTGGTACAAATAACTGAAATATCTGAAGCGACAGAAGCAGAATATTGTCTTTCAGGTTTGTTTTAGTTCATACCTCATCATGATTGGCCACATATAATTATGCCAGTTGCTAATTTAGATTGGTTGGCCTCTATAGGTGCCTATTATAGAAATTGAAACACACTATACAAAAACACTTTAATATAAAGCTTCGCATTCAACACTGATGATAAAAAGAAATACAACAAGGACAATTAAGTAAACCTAATCTTTTCTAGCCCTCAGCCAAAAGTGTAAGAAATATCATGTCTTTTTTACAGAAGGCCTTACAAACGTTCCACCATTCTTGCATTGTACATCTGCTCACATATGGTACTTAACTAACCATATTCACGCAAAAAAAATAAAGCCCATGTCACGCTGTCATATAATCACATGCTAACTCTGTTCATTCCTTCATATCAGGGAAACAGCTATTCACAAGAAAAGTGTTGGGACGTTCTATTCCTGCAGGAGTTTTCTTTTGGATGAGATATAAATGGGAGGACCTACCCAAATTGGCCATTAGCAATCCCAGGGAACTCCTCGTAAGAGTAGGTGTGTTAACTTCAGTCTCCTGGCCAAATTCCAGCTCAGGTAATTACATTCAGCCTACCTAATTTCCCACTGCAATTACAAATATAGAGAGAGCCTTAATTTCCAGTCCCAAGCCACTGTTCAGTGTCGACTGGTTGGTATGTTTCACCCAGGGTGGCTGCACTTCAGCAGCAGATAAAGCAAGTCGTGTATAAATTGTGACAGTTTGTAAAGTATTTTGGAATTGTGTGAGATGGAAGCGCTATACAACGAAGATCATTTTAATTGAAATAATTGCCTACTACTGATCTAAATATTGCTTTTAAAAAATCTTTAGAAGAAAACTTACTTTGTTCTCTGAACAAACCAAAAAGTAAATATTTAATCAGTCTTAAATGCAAGTATTAGAATTTGAAACTGCATATATGCCAAAGCAAGATTTTAGAAACAAAACAAAACAAAAAGCTAGCAATCTTTAATGCATTTTACAAGCATTTGAACCATCAGCAATATGGGATCACTGCTCCAGTGTAAGATTAATGGCACATCCAATCTGTCAAACTTCACTCTTACTATTAACATCGCAACAAAGGCCTTAGACATGCATAAATACACCACTATGTCAAAGCTGTCTATAAAGCAGCAATAAGAAGGTTAGCAGATACCATTAGACAGGGACTGTTTCTAAAATGGGCTATCAGAACTCTACACAGTAACTGGGTAAATATTCAGTTCTCTCAAGTCTCATGTCCAAAGACTAACCTGGTTACCACTGAGCTGAAAACTCTCTTGCCCTAAAATTCTGAAAGATCTGAGCCCATAATTCAGAAAATTGAGGAAAAGAAGAAAAAGAATGTCCAAGAGAACTGAAGGAGTATGGGTACTAATAGCTGAAATAAACTGAACAAAACCAGTGAAGTCCATTTTATTCCAAAGGAACAAGACTAGTATGTAAATCATGGCTTGTAGCTCTTCTTATGAAACTACATTATTTTTACTAGTTCAGTGCATTATCCTGTGATTGGAGTAAAGTTATATTCTATGTCAACTTGTGTACAATTTTAGTGGTGTCTTCATTGCCGTTGTTGGACAATGGGGAGGTAGCCCAGGGCATTAAGGGTTCCGTAAAGGGTAGGTTGAAGAAAATGGAAATCCAACACCGTTTAAGGAAATCTGTGAATAAATTACAAAACCGTCCATTTGCCTGCCCCTTTTAATCTTACTGTCGTATTCAAACTATTGGGCATGTAACTGAATATCTCAACTGTACCTGAAGAAATAATGGAGCGTGTCTCTGCAGTAAAACAGAACGGCACTAAACTGATGAGTTTAACCCAGCAGAAAGAGCGGCTGTAAACATGACAAATGCCTGCTATTGATTTCAGGTTTAATTACTCTGTGCAGCACTGACAAAGCCCATCAGATGTTGTTGTGAAGTGTAAATGGAACAAACTACACTTCACTGCCCATAGGAAACTGATGGTGTCTGCAGTTTGCATTGTTTACTTTATCCTCCGTAAACTTCAGCCTTGATCAAATTAACAAGTGCTACTAACCTCCAACAAACTACAATGCACTATGGTTTTACAGCAACAGCCTTGGAACAATAGTTCTGCAGCATTTCATTGATAACAAATGTCTGACTAATGACAGCATAATGGCAGCTGCTGAACGTTCCTGTCCAGCACCGCATGTCCTCTAACCAGGCCAGGAGAATTTTTAAACACGCTCTCTTGCGTTTCCCCCTATTTTAGAGGAAAGGACAGATTATTTACTTAATATTCTGATAAAACTTTTAGTTAAAATATACTGCCCAGGCTATCCAGAAAGCCTCTGTTTTCACTAATAACAGCAGAACAATAAAACCAGACCATGTCTAGCGTGTTGCAGCTCCTGCTTAAAATGTTCTCTGGGATATTCTTATTTTTTCAGACACGTAGAGCCCTACTATTCATCCTTATAGCTTTTCAGTTCTTCCTCCTGTTATCTTTTGAGCTCACTGGAGTGACTCTGGTTCTTGCTCGGCCTTAGTCTAAAGTAACTTCGTTTTCTGAAAGCATATTTTTCAGACAGTTTCTCTCTAGAAGTGATAACACGGAATATCGGTATCCAGAAAGGCCAACGTTTGTACTTATTCCTCCAGTAACCAAGGCCATCCTTGAGCTAGCGAAAAAAGCCGCACCCTCATGGAGGGGAAGTCAGGAACGATGATCGCAAACTGACCAACTGAGGGTTCCATCGCATCTAGGTCATACTCAGTATGAACCTGAGAGATCACGAGGGTCTCTCTCTCTTCTCTAACGGCTGACATCCAGTGAGGACCTCGTTTGTCTAATTGCTCCTGATCCCCACCCGTGCATCCCTGAACTGAGTTCCTGAGTTCAGCTTCCCCCAGCTGTGGACCCGTTCCCCCGTTCTGCTGTACAGCATTTGTTGTGATGTACAGTCATCAAGGGGTGGCATGGGGGTGCGATTTTGAATATTTGTACATATTTCATTACTTTCTAATTATTTTAATCATTAGTACTATTATTATCATCATTTCATTAAAGCTGTAGTTTTAGTTTCCAATCTGCAAACCTTTTTCCTCTCATTTTTCTCCCCTCTTCGCCTTGGGGTGGAGGGGGTGGAATATGGGAGCCCAGCTGTACAGTTCTTAGTTGCTGAATTTAGTCGGGTCGGGGCTAAACTGTGACACATCCATTCTTTTCTTCCATTTCTCTTTTCATTGTGCTTATTTAACATTCGAGCAACCAACAAATGAAAACGATGAGGACTAAAAAATGAATACATTTTGCACCAACCTATTGAGAAACCTACCCATTTTTTTAATTAATTCCCAAATTTCTCAGCTTCCACTACATTGGGACTGAGTTTGCTTCTTTACAAATGAATACTGTTCATCTTGTGTGAACTTTCTCTTTTGGGGATAAGATTCTACTGTGAGCATAATTACAAATAGCATTGTAAGATACATCTCCATTGGTTTTAATGTGCTACGTACAAAGGGGCTTTGTTACAAGCAAACTTTTCATGAAATAGAAGACCTAGGTGCCAATTTGAGCTGCTCAAACATCAACAGGAAAAACATCTTTTGATATTGAACCTGTTTAGTTAAAGCAGTAATTTTGTCTCCTAACTGCTGCTCTTGTAAGGTTTTGCCCCTTGTTCCTCAATGAGCTTGACATGTATTCCTTTACTATTTACAGCAGTGTGAACACAGCACATCGTAGACACAGATGGGCCAAGTAATCTGGACATATTTCTAGTCATATTTCCTTCCAATAATAATCAGAATCTAGAGGACTCTTAAGACATGGGGGAAAAAAAATGATGTGTGGCTCTGCAGAGAGAGTATTCGCCAACTCTAATAATTACCGGTAATCAGACACTATTTTCCTCATCATGTGTCCATACTGAGGGGAAGCACATGAAGTATAATCCTCAGGGGATCTGATGAAGAAAACAATGCAGAATTGTTGTCCCAAGATAAACGTCAGAACAAGATGCCAAATCAATAGACTAGAGACTAGTGCTGGGCACAGGTAAGATGATTTCACGAGTGACAGTTATAATTACTCTTGTAGCATCCGGACCTCAAGGTTGATGCTGGAAGACTTGTATTGTCCAAATACCTGAAGTTTAAAGTTTCAGTGATATGACTGAGAAAACGAAACACGTCCTTACAGAAAGGAAAGACAATGATGTAGATTTGGTTTTATTTTGAAAGAGTAAGTTTTTTAAATATAAGCAAATTATTGGCAAGGAAGTTACATATTTGTTTAGAGAGCTGTGTCACTGCAAAAAATCTGTGTCATCGTGACCTGCAGGAAAGGCTAGAATGGCTCCTAAAGCAGACTATTTGCAGGTCCAGGTTTGATCTAAAAAAAAAATAAAAAATCTGGTCCTGAGTTTGTGACTGTCTGCAGGCAACATGGAAAAAGAAAAATCAGTATTCACATGAAATCTAGGGATTCTTGAAATGCATTTGGAAGGTGGAGTGAGCACTTAAACTTGCCTGCTTTCTGAACTTATATAGCTTTACACGGGAAACATGAGACAGAAATAGACTGGAAATTCAACGTTTGAGTTAGAATTGATGCCTGGTACAGATTTTGTGGTCATGCTCTGACTGTCGGTCTCAATAAGAGCACACAGTCTTATTTGCAACTGAGGATATTTTCTTCTAGCGACTTTCATTATTCTCTTTCTGGAGTTCAAAAATTTATTGAACAATATCAAGCAAGGACATAAATACTGCTAATAATTATAGGATTTTTTTCAGTTTTATTAAGAGCCACTTTGACCTTTTCTTTTGAAGACCTTCTTTAAGGAATCCTCCTAGAACAATTTTCTTGCTATAAATAAACTTTTGGGTCAGTCTTAGAACACACAAAGAATGAACCCTTAAGCTCCATGATCTTCCCGAACAGTTGGGTTTCCCAAACAAATCTCCTTCCCTTGTCAGTAGAGGCAATGCAAAATGAAAAAGACATTAACAGAGATCTTCAGGAAAGATTTAAAGAAATATAAACCCCAATGTGGATCATGTTATTTTTACTTGCCATCTGGTCTTGAAGTGTTTATAATTTGTGCATTTAAATAGCCTCTAAACTGAGCTGTTTATGGGTGAATTTGGCTGAGGAGATTGTGGAAATCGAGCTGAGTCCCAACAGCTGAAAAGGTCCTAACATTAACTGAAAACTTCTTTTCTTAGAGTACTAACAGGATAGTTTTTAAGCTTTCCCTTGAAATAATAATCTCTTGTTCTTCCAGCATGTCTTTTACCTATATGGGAAAGGATAATTAAACATTGAAACCAACAATACACATGCAGAGCCGAAGTATTCGTGATACCAAGCTCCGCCCACCACCTCGTAATATCATTCTTTTCCTCAGAAAACAACTAAACCAGGGTCTTGCTGTTCGAGGAAAAGGACACCTTTGGAGATACCACAGATAGATACTTTTTTCTATTCTCAGAAATTTTGATATTCGGATCTTTATAGCAATACCCAGATAGGGAGAAATCCATATGAAGATACGTAAAGCTCTCAAAAATTAACTCTTCCATCACAATTGCTGGGGTACTCGAGAACTAAACATCTGTGTATCAGAAACATTTGATTGTCCATCTTGCAAAATCTGGAAAACGGTTGAAGAGATGACTATAACTATACTAGTGACTCACTGAAATTAAAGATATACTACTTCTATGATTTTTAAATGATAGATGATATGATTTTGAAAGAAGGAAGGATTTATTGCATAATTCAAAAACCATGAAGTCTTTGTTTCCTTCAGCACTAGATGTAAAGTATGAATAAATTACTTCAACTGTAAGAACTCAGCAGAAGTCCAAAATGTGCCAAAATTCTTTCTTACATTGCAACAAGTCTGTTCAGAGTAGCAGAAGAATTTTTTTTTCTGCTTCCACAGCTAATCTTCAGTATAAAAAAAATGCTTCTTAGCCTTATTTCATGTTTAAGAAAATTAATTATCAGTATTTCTGGGAAAAAAAAATCAATTCAATATTTTTTATAGCTAAAAGTGATCATTTTCTCAAAAGCCACTACAATAAATAGAAAAAATGGAAATGTACTCATAGGTCGGTCTAAAGAAGGATCCATAGTGATACTGAGTAGAAGGTTAAAATTCTACAGAAAAATTCTAGATGCAGAAGAAAGTGCTGTTTTTAAGAAAAAAAAACAAACAACAAAACAAAAAAAAAGATGAAACTTGTCTCTTACCAGCAATTCTAGGTCACACATATCAGTCAAGACTGTGGATATCTCAGCTACTTTAGAAGACCAGCAATTTAGTCTCTCCATCTTCTCCCGTGATCAATGTAGTTTTAAAACCCACACTTTCCTCAATTCTTTTGTTTAAGATGATCAAATTGCTGGACTCCGTGGAAGGTTTATCTTCTCCTCAGTGTGACTTTCCTATTTCCAGTCTATAATACTCATTCTGTTCATGGTGACTGGATGTAGTTTATCATAGTGATGCCAGTGATGAGATTTCTTGTTCTTTCTTCCTTCAGGTTTCCTAGTGAATATGTCTAGTAGGTCTACATGATTTTTGCTTTTTTTTACATAAAGATAAAACTCAATAAACTGTATTTCTAAGAAACATTCATTTTATAACAAAATTCAATTTACACCCTTCACTTCACTTCCTCATAAGGTTGAAGCCTAACAAAATAATTGTGATACTGAGTGAAGGATTCGACCCTGTCTCCTTTGTATGCACTCTTCAAAATTTTCAGAGCTTTTAGACTGTCATCACTTAATACTCAGAATTTTTTAATTTTAATCATTGTATTGATGTGGATGAAAGGGTAAAACCATACAGTTTATGTGTAAACCTCAAATCAAACCTCTGAATGCACTTGGTCCGATGATTTCTTTTCAGAAGTAAAACATGTTGATATTGTTATTCGAAATAATTTGTTTGACTTCAAAAACTTTTTTAGAGAGCTAGACAAGCTGAAACTACCTGTAATTCATGGCTCACCTTTCCAACAACAAATATTATTTGAATTGAGTGCATGACAGTCTTCCCAGAAATGGGTAACTAGAATTACGAGTGCTTCTCCGTTTAGTATCTATCCTAATGAGAAAAGGAAATGGAGAAAATGCATCAGAGGTCTGTCTGGCAACATGTCATCCATTAAATCGACTGAAAGAAAACAGCGCTGGAACCTTGTAACTGATGTAGGCAGAGAAAAGGTCTGTTATTTGAGAATGATTGTTTGAAGGTGAAGCAAATCCAGATACCCTCAGCTGCTCTTCTATATAGAATCATTCAGATTGGAAAAGACCTTCAAGATCATCAAGTCCAACCACAAACGTAGCAATGCCAAGACACCACTAAACCCTGCCCCTAAAAGCCACATCTACAGACATTTTAAATACCTCAGCCACTTCCCTGGGCAACCAGTGCTTGATAATCCTTTCAGTGAAGAAATTTTTCCAAATATACAATCTGCCCCTGGTGCACCTTGAGGCTGTTTCCTGATCACAGATTTTCATATTCCAAAATCATCAAGATATGACCTCTTTTTAAGAACTTCAAGTCTTTTTTTTTACTGTGTGATGCGGTCTGCTACAATTCAGTCAGAGGAACCCGAACTCAATGTTAAAGGTTTAAGATGAACTGGACAGCTTTGTATTATAGCAAGTTTATTCTGTGTTTATAAGCTTGTTATGATAAAATCCCTTGGACAGTCCTTCACTCTGTGAATATCCTGTCCTTCCTGGCTGAAGTCTGCAATGATAACTGCGTGGAGTGATTTAGCTGTTAGAAAGACCACCTTAAATCTCCTAATGAGAGGTACACTTGCCCAGCCTTGAAGAAGAACTTGCCACAGAAAGGATAATGGTAAGGGTAGGATAATCCTTGTAGAGTTTAATTATCCTAGGGACACTTATTATTAAAGATACTTACAGAAAATGACACTTATAAGGAAAAGAACTTTTTTAGAGCTTCACGTTAGTGAGAATTGTCAGATTGAAAGCAGTAAACTGACGTGCTGGATCTGGAGGAGTCGATAAGAGAAAAGGATTCATAATGGAGTGGTACACATGCCTGGTTGTTTTGCCATATTCAAGAAGTAGTGCAGTCCAGCTCTTGCAGATAATATAGACAATAATCGAATCATAGAATGGTTTGGGGTGGAAGGGATCTTTGAAGATCATCTAGTTACAACTCCCTGCTGTGGGCAGGGACACCTCCCACTATATTAGCTTGCTCAACTGTCCAACCTGAGCTTCAACGCTTCCAGAGATGGGGCATCCACAACTTCTCAGGGCAACCTCTTTCAGTACCTCACCGGTATCTCAATATTTTGCTCACTGTGAAAGAAAGTGTTTGAATATCTATGGAGTTAAATAAATACTAACCAATACTACTATTCTCTGTAGAAAGCCTTATCATGCTTAAAATTGAATGTGTATTAAAGATGCTCTCAAAGCTGAGGGCTAAGCAAACAATAAAATAATATTAAAACCTAGCGTGAAGTGTTCCATGTTTGAATTACTTTCTGTTCAGTGGAAGACTGATTAGGAATTTCTGGGTTTGTGAAGCTAATAAAATCACAAATATTTTAAAGAATCAAAAGAGTACAAAAACATTGACAAATGAGTCGACTCCCACAGATACCTGGGCACATGTTTAAATTAACGGCTATGAGTAACGCTATTGAATGTGTAGAACTTGAGCTTAAGTGATTAATTCTAAAATGTACTGCAAACACTTACTTAAGCAGTATTAATCTAGAATACGTACATGCACATGCACACAAAGCACACACATTTATAACAAAAGGGATTTTTTCCAAAATGAAGCTGTGCAATGAAAAATTTGCCTCGGTTAAAAACATATCTTCGTAGTCTCATAATAAAGACCACACAGAATCCATATTAAAATGAAAAGCTAAATAACTTATAATCTAAGTATAATAAAGACTTACAAATCTAAATCTTGTATAATGTGTGAAATGCGTACACTTGATACATCGGACTCCATTAGATACTCTGTCACTGTCCAAATACAATTTTCTTTTTCCCTTTTTTTTTTCAAATGAGTTAGTCAGAAACCTCTGATAGCACCATTTCAAATGCAAATAATTCTGTTCCAACTGCCTCTTTACATTAGCTAAATGAAGTCATCAGTAAACAAAATTGGAAGAAATCTTAACACAACTGCTGTAAACAACTTTAAAAGTTTTATATCCCCAAAGATTAAAACTGTTAGAAGACAGTTCAGATTCACTGAAGTTGTTCACCACTGATAGAGTTTATAGTCAAAAAATAATCTCTCTCATCTCACCCAAACTGATACTGGTCACAGCAAATTATAATCAAAGATAGATTTCTTGGAGGGTGATAATACCATTAGATTTAAGGAATTAAAAATACATGAAACTTTTGAGTTAATGAACAGGGTCCTTAACTGCTCATTTAATTCAAACAGCTGTTTGTTAATGCCCTAAGCAGTGTCATAAACTGTGAAAATACTGTTGAGTGCAAGACACTAGTTAATGCTATAAAGCAACACATGCTCTAATATTAAAAGGATTTAATGGGATTAATAGAGAATAAAACATTAACTTCCTATTATGATGTTTTTAGGACCCAAGGGCAAATTCTGGCTAAAAAGGACTCTGGTTCTAAAAGCACAAAAAGTAAACTATAGCACTGTACAGCAAATCATGGCAATTTTATGCTCCTGAAAAAAAGTGGAACCCTGATAAGATCACATCTGTTCCAATCACAGACTGGATAAAATCACTGTTTACTAAAGTCCTAAATAACTAAATATGTGGAACCCCAACAAGATCCCATCTGTTAAGACTACAATTTGGATAAGGTCCCATTACAAAAATTTCTATATAATAACATATTCACTACAAAATACTAACAATTTTATTTTTTCAGTTTGATCCATTCTTTCCTAGAGATACACAACATTGTAAAAATCCTACAGCTTAATTAACTGGTTTCACGAACATTAGTAAAGTATTAGGATTTGGACTCACAATTCAAAAAAGCTAGAAAAAACTGGTTTAATGGTCAAGCTATATAACCTCAGTCACATGTTCTTAATTCTAGTTGTTTCAAACACCTCTATACAATACTTTTTTTCATTCCTAATGCAACAACAGGTTTGATAGTATCTTTAGTTCATGTGTGAATTACAAAATCCTATGTTTTCCAAAGTTGAATACTAGTTTTTCTGGTTTACTTCAGGAAGAATATTCAAGAAATAAAAGAGAAAGTAGGGTGAGTTTACCTTTATAGGTATAGCGTACCTGAAAGTATTCAACAGCAGGAGAATTTTTTTTAAAACTTAATACAGATTTACATATCCAAGTGCGCAACTTTTTATAAAAAGTAGAAAAAAAGAATTAAAGATTGGGTCTTTTTACTCAGGATTGAAGGAAGGAAGGTTAAACATTACACTTTCAGGTCTTACTTTCTTCCAAAACATTAATTGCTTCATAGGATGGTAGATAAAATGACATGTTCTTCTGTCCTTTTAATTTTTATTTTTTTTAATCTTAGCACTATCGTCTAAGCAATGTAATTACAATTCTTTGGTTAATTCCTGTACTTCAGATGCTTAAAAACATTAATAAAGGATTCCAATTATACTTGCATAGTAGAAAAGGTCAGTAAATGTGAAGTCTTGTTCTGTTTACATTATGTTGATGGAATGCCGAAGCTGATGATGTTGAAGTTCTGCAACGACACAGAAGTAAATGATGATTTTTCAGCTTCTCTGTTGAGAAAATACTGCTATTAAGGAGGTGACCTGACAACAGTCTTCACAGTGTTTCCCACTCAGAAGAGTGAACAAAAGATGTCTTCCTGGGTTATACTACGATTTTCCTCTAGCCTAGTGTTCTTGGCAGCAAAAGAGGCAGAGCACATGAACTTTGTCACTAAATATGAAGAATTACCCCACTGTCGCAGCATCCACAGTCACTGGATTAAGAACCTGAGAAAGTATGCTGTGTCCAGGCTACTCCCTTTACATCAGTTTATGGAACTGCTCTCCACAACCTTGTTTAATCCCTTTCGGCACCTCTAACACTCTCTGTTTCCACAAACTTCTGTTTATGGAGAAGTTTATTACTGACCGTGCAAAAAAAAAGAGTACTTTTTTAAAATCTTAATTTTAAGCCCATCTCCTAACAGTTTTGGTAATGGGCACTTCACTCTAGTGTTGCAAGATTTTTTAGTAATAGTTCTATGTTCACATTTTTCAATGCTTTTATGGCTTTGTCAGTGAGGTGCAAACCACAGCTATTTTCAAAAATGGATTTAGAGGTTTATCCAAATGTGACCTTAGAAGACAGCAAAGTCTGCACGAGTCTGAAAGAAGCTCTGCTGCAGAAACTTGAGAAGATTCCTTATGTTCTTTCTCTAGGTGTTAGAAATAAGGAAATGAAAGGTGGTCATTTCAAAAGTAGCTACCTAGACGTCTGAGGGATTTGGGGATATGGGGAAAATACCATCCCAAAGAAAAAGTTTAAATTGTGAGATTTGTTTTGCATCTCTTGGAACTAGAACAACTGTATTCTAACTGTCCCTGAAAGTTGAAAGCTTAGCACAAATGACAAACAGCTCATCACAAGTGGGAAGCAGGAGAAAGACAGATGACTACTAAGTTTAAGTAAGCCGTATCTGTGAGGTTATTTTGGAGAAGACATGAGGTACAGAGAAGTATGGGAAAGAAAAGGTAGAAAATTCTTTTCCTCTAGGTGAATTTGTTCTAACAGAAAAATTACTTAGTCTAAAATTCAAGAGAATTTGTCTCTGCCGGGAACACGTAACAGCTATCAGATAAAAAAAACCAAAACCAAACCCTAAACTATAATGGAAGTTATAAGGGCACATAGTTAATATCCATATTAAGCTTCAGAGAAGTATTGAGGAAAAACTTGTCTGCTTTGTAGGCAGGAATTTAACAAACGACCCTCATCAGAAAGAACCCTTAAGAAGGGAAAGACAGACTGGACCCAAAGAGAGAAAAATTATTCTTCAAAATTCAGAGATGGAATCAATACGTAAAAAAGTTACCCAGAACTGAAGCCTGTACATCCTGCATTACAAGACCAAAAGACTTAATTCCACATAGGATTCACAGTATCCAAGTCTAGTGCATTTGCAATGGTAGAAGTAGGAAAAGAACAGGTCTTTCTGGCGCTTTTGTCTTTATTCAAACATAAAAAGAGAGACTGAAAACCACTTCATTTGACAAGAAAGAGACTCCTGAAGATGACTAGGGCCATGCTTAAATTTTAAGAGAATTCAGGGGAATTAATGAGGTTAGCAAAGAAAAGTGCAGACATTCAATTTAAAAGACGCATTGTACGGACACAGATTTAGAACTCACATTTCTGTTATGCAATCAAGTAATAAAGCCGATGCTCGTTAGAACAACTACAGTTGGTCCAGGCAGCTATATAAAGAGTAGTAGAGCATACCAGATGTCACACATTATCTAACTGGGACCAGTCCTGGTGGGTTTACAACACGCAGTAAAGCTTCCCACAAAAGGAATGATCTCGTTCTTGCATGAAGGGAAAAAAAGGTAAAGATTGCCTAACAGAGTTGAGGGTAGCTTGGGTGAATACTTTGGAAGATACGGAGATTTCAGCGGATCTTAATCTTTGTTAAATGAAAGAGATGAAATATGTGCTGGATACTTACATCACCAGTGGTTTTCAATTGCCATCCCCCAAAAAACCAATCTCTCTCATTGAGGTAAAACTATGGCCAAGAAATACGTTAAATGTGTCTTAGCAAGTTCAGAGGAATTTAGGAAAGACATTAGCTGAGATCCCAGTGTGCCTGGAAATAACTGTTACGGGGTCATCTTGGAGCCCCAGGCAATTCTCTGATGTGCTGGATGGAAAGTCACATAGTAGAATCAAGCCTGTTGGAAATCCAAGTCTCTCAGATTACCTTTGATAGATTCCTGGGAAAAGACTAAGAGATTATGACAACATTGAATGAATGTTCACCAACAGATCTCCGATGCCTACATCGGTAGGAGAGGATCCCAAAATTCCAAGATCTGCAAAGTCTACTCACTCTAAGGGAAAGGTGCAGACTGTTCTACCTCAAAGGTTTGGCAAGTTCAGTGTCCTGTTGCACTAACGAAAACAACTATGTGTGAGCAGAGCTTCAGGGCAGAAGGACAGATTTCAGCTTAGGCAGAAGTTAAACTGAAAGGGAGCAGTTCTGAATTCGCATTTGTATTTGCATTCTGAAATAATAATCAAATAGGCTAGAGGGAAATGAATTGTTGTGGGCATGGACAAATCCTGCAAGAAGAAAGATGGGATGGGAAGTTGTAATGCAACACGGGAGTAATCACTGCACATAAACCTACGCATCAGCTTGAAATTCTGGGGGGGTGAAATAAGAAATACCACGGGAGAAGGGCAATTTATAAAGAAAAAATAATAAAAAAGGAATATTTTGTTGAAAAGTAATTACTAATATCCATTCAAATCTTAAAGCATTACATTTTCTTATTTGAAAGGGAAAATGGAGAAAGAAGGGGAAAGAAACCTTCTTTATCTCCCAATTCTATTAAATTCCTTTACTTATTACAAGAAGACTGGGTTATCGCAACATGCCATTTCAAAAATACGCCAATTAATGACAAACACATGTATTTAGCCTTACGCAGGGATTTTCACTGGAACAGAAGTTTTACAGAGGTAGCTAAATGAATCTTCATGGAATTCTAAATAGTGAATCTCATCAACAATAATTATTTTATTATTTCTACTGAAAATGGTTATATTCTTACTGTATTTATATACTGAGAATTTTTAGGAGTTTCTTCGAGCCTGTTAATGGTTCCCCTCATTCATCAGTAGACAGTGTTGCTCATTGAATATGAATTCTATCTCAAGAACCTATTTTAATAAAACTACCGACCATTATGTGACTCCTCCCTGAAAGGATTTTACTAATAATATTAACAGTAATTTTTGCAGTTGTCACAGCTGCTAAAAAGTAATAAAGGGAAAATACAAAAAGGAAATGCTTAACATTCAATTGCGATGATGTGTTTCCCCTCCCACCAAACCTGAACTTTTCCTTTAACCCCGATCAAACAATAACCACTGGCAGCGGTCGTGATGCTTGGTGATGGCTGTGATGGCAGCATCTGGCTCAAGGTGTATTCAGGGGAGACAGATAACGCAGTAGCCGAGGGCTATCCTATGGTAACGTGCCCAGCTGGCTACAGTGCTGGTTGGGGTTCCAACTCAAGCAAAATTTGGAAGAAACTGGCACCTGCAGTGGGTATGTAAATATGGCTATGAGTCAATCATCTTACTCCGTGAATAGTGAGCAGTCCCAGAGCCCTTTGACCTCTCCTGAAATGACAGCAGGCTGCATGTCAGGGTCTCCTTTGCAGCAGGGATGTCTCCAAAATTTACTCCTCAAGTTTGAGAGAATCCTTGCCACAATGGATCATTTGGTAAGTGAATTGGAAATAAGTGCCCAGAAACTTTGTGTTCTTAGCTAAGAGCTATAAAGGATGATTGCTCATATGTAATCTTTTAGACAAACTGTTGACCAATTCTGGGCTAAGTCTGGATCCAACTGCACATATCTTGCTTTCTGAGGAGCTTAGAATGCAAGGTCCTTTCTGAACCTCATAACTTCTTTGATGATCTCAGGGGTCTTTTCCAACCTTATGATACTGTGATACTGTAACTTAGTGGGAAGTTCTCCCTGACAGTTTTATCTGGCCTTGTCCTCCATGCAGTAAATAATCCAGTGTGCCTTGCTATTGAATCTTGCTAATGCACTGTCACATTTACCATCAAACTTCGTTAAATCGCTGCTTTATATCTATAAACATACTGCTGCTTCTCTCTTACGAGTGAAGTGCATCACAGTATCACAGTATCATAAGGTTGGAAAAGACCTCTGACATCATCGAGTCCAACCCATGACCCAACACCTACACCTACTCCTACTCGTCAACTACACCATGGCACTAAGAGCCTCATCCAATCTCTCCTTAAACACCTCCAGGGACGGTGACTCCACCACCTCCCCGGGCAGCACATTCCAATGGCCAATCACCCTCTCAGTAAAGAACTTCTTCCTAATGTCAAGCCTAAACCTCCCCTGGCGAAGCTTGAGACCATGTCCTCTTGTTCTGTCACCGGTCACCTGAGAGAAGAGACCAACCCCTGCCTGACTACAACCTCCTTTCAGGCAGTTGTAGAGAGCAATAAGGTCTCCCCTGAGCCTCCTCTTCTCCAGGCTGAACAACCCCAGTTCCCTCACAGGGCTTGTGCTCCAGCCCCTTCCCCATCCTCGTCGCTCTCCTCTGGACGCACTCCAGCATCTCCACATCTTTCTCAAACTGAGGGCCCAGAACTGGACACAGCACTCGAGGTGTGGCCTGACCAGTGCCGAGTATAAGGGGATGATGACCCCTCTAGTCCTGCTGGCCACACTATTCCTGATGCAGGCCAGGACCACCATTGGCCTTCTTGGCCCCTTGGGCACCCTGCTGGCTCATGGTGAGTTTCCTGTCCACCAGCACTCCCAAGTCCCTTTCCGCCTGGCTGCTCTCCAGCCACTCTGTCCCCAGCCCAGAGCTCCGCATGGGGTTGTTGTGTCCAAAGTGTAGGACCTGGCACTTGGACTTGTTAAACCTCACGGTGTTGGAATCAGCCCATCTCTCCAGCCTGTGATCTCAAGCCTGGCATGATCACTATCACTCCACTCTCGACAACAATGCAGAAACACTTACTCACATCTCAAAACCCGATATCCACAGATTTTGTAAGCACTGATTCAAGCTAAAAGTGACAGCCCCACAGTGTTAGCTCCCTAACATATTTTAAATCTGGTATTTTCATATGCAGAAATGCTAAGAATCTTTGCAGGCATTGCCTACAGCCCTTTCACAAAACAGGCTTCAGAAATTCAAATGGGAGAAAAACACTCCAAGATAAAACCTTCCTTCAGTGATCCTTTAAATCAACATCCATAAGAAAACCTTTCATTTCAGGGCCTAAGTTTTCCTCTTGAAAGACTTCTGACTGACCAGAAACAATTACTGAATGTCTTGCTAACACTGTGTTTTGCAGCTAAGCTACCTACAGTACGTCAGCTCTGTCCTAGTTGAAAGTTTGGAATGGAGAACTTGATGGTAACCTTGAAGCTGGAGCTTCTGGATCAGCTGGTAGCAGAAATGACAGGACTGAAATCTCAGAATCATCAAAACCACTTGGAGGAATCATTTTACTCCAATTGTTAAACAAAATAAGTCGATAACCATGAAGCAAATGCAAGAGAAGTTATGCAATAAGGACCACACTTAGAACAACCCGCTTTTACTAACTCTGCCCCAAAATTATTTAGACGGTATCTTTTATATACTAGAAGATTTTTCTTATCCTCCTTTTTAGCTGGGATTCCCAGACACGTACATCACAATCTTATTTGTCTATCACAGTTTAAACCACATTAATAGCCTTAATCAAACAAAACAAAGGCCATAACATTGCCTGTTATTTGCCCAAGAAACATTTTGTTTTCTGTAAACAAAGACTCTTTCATGCAAACCTGGTACTGCCTGGGCTGATATTGGAAGCAGCTTTCCTCCTGATAATTGTGCAACCTGCCTGCAAGAATTCCACAGTGCATATTGCATGGTGAGGGCTATAGGAGTACATAAATCAACCCTACACATAGCTCAAGGTTCTTGTACAACTCAGGTATCTGGGGGTTGTTAGACCACTCAATTTTGACTAGACAAAAATAAAGTATAATATGACCTCATTCCTTCAAAGCACGGAGTGGAATAATCAGTTTGGAAACAAAGCTACAAAATGGAAAACGGGAAATGCATGTTATTAGTATCTATCTGAAACTTTCACTCTGTTCGTCACTTCCACATCGGGACATTCAACCAGAATAGAATTAGGTTTTGAAGCTTGTGCTTAAGCTCAAACATGCACTTGTCCTGTAAGATTCCAGCAAATCAACCTGCTTGTTTGATTAAGGTTCTTTATTTGCACCTCCTTTTGATTATGCAGTCAGTGAATACAAATGAACCCTAAAAGGTAGATTGGGCGCCCAATGTTCCATCTTCCCTTTAGCACATTTGGAGATAGTATCGTATATGTGTTTCATTTTATTTCCTTTCCTTGTGTCTTTTCTGTACAGGTAGTTCTTTTACACCAGTAAAAATGCAAAATTACGTTTAAAGGTTTTGAGTTTCTTTTCAGTTAGGCAGCCTGATTCTGACTGACGTTTAGCAACTCGTACAAGGTCATAAGAAAAGGGTAATAAGACAATATTCATGTGTTTCCTAATCCACTCTTTGTAAATCAAACTCACCCTTACTTTATTACAGGATTTCAAAAACCATCTAGCGTGAGGAACAATTAGTATAAAAAAACTGTATTAACACAAAAGGAATTTGCTTGTGCCCAGTAATTCACTACAATCTATCAAGATACCTAAAATGGTATCGGAAGTGCTGAATTTATATGACACCTTCTTAACATACTGGTAAATTTAATAACAATATGAACACCCAAATTACTTGCAACAGGCCAAAGAAAATCAGTATCGGCGATAGAAGTTGTTTTTCCTGACTTTTGGTTCTGGGCTTTACTTCAAAAATACTACTTTTTATGCTGCTTAAATCTTGTGGAAAAGGAGGTTCACACCTATCTGAGAAAACTAAGAGCAGAACTGGGGATCACACTCATGGTAGGTTGAGATATTGACCGTGGACTGCACAACCACACAGATACAGATGCTGTCTGAAGTACTAGAACAATCAATAGATTTTATTTATTCAAGTAGCTGCCATAAGAGGCTGCCTTGTGTTTTGGGATTCTCTAGGAATTTCTGACATTGGGGCATATCTACAATATATTGACTTTTTAAAGAGCAATCCAAAGAGCACTTAGCATTTGGGGGAGTGTTCACAATGGTTGGCTTTATAGCACCGACGTTTAGTCTCTTTAAAATGTTTCCATAACCCATGAGAAGAATAGACTACTTCAAAAGGCAGCTAAGAACAGCAGTACAGTTGCTTGGAAGTGCTCTTAAACTCTTGACAAAAAGTGGCAGATTAACCCTCTCTGTAACAACCTCCCACATGCCCAAACTCCACCTAATTTTGGGTACACATCCTATTGCTCGGAATTGGTAAATGAGGTACCTTCTACCCTTTATGCTAGCCCACCAAATAGCTGCAATCTTTTTAAGAACACAAAATGACATGTATTTTCTTAATTTTTCTGTACTTTTTACAACAGTTTTCTTCAGCTGTCACTACCTCCATCATTTTAACACAGATCCTCCAGTTCTTACAATTAATAAGTGAAAAAATGGAAGATAAAAGCAAATCAGTGAAAGGATGGTGTAAGATGTGACAATAAGTCTCTAGCAAAAATTATATGAAAGTTCAAATTTACCGTAGGCCAGGAGACAATGGATAACTGAATATATGTTATGTTGACAAATTTAGTACAAGTTAGAAGACATCCTAGCATTCTTAGGAACAAAAGTAACACAACTTCTTGTACATCAAAAAATCAAAAGGACCCTTAACTAAACATGGATTTTTCTTAAGTGGAGTGGTACCAAGACCTGTACCCTCTTCAGGTAAGGATGGAAGTGAGATTGTTGAATGGATCTGTTATGTAGAAGTGTACAGATTAGAAGAAATAATATAAGCTTTTTCAAGTTACTAAAGGTGAAAGCATTTATCATCCCTGGTTAGTACCTCTGCAGGCTGACACTATGGACTTCTGGTTATATACAAAACTGGTGGTATCAATAATTTAAACCATTGAAATCTCATTTATCACATCATGAAAAGTTCGGGTGGTGTTTTTCTCCCTCCACTCAAGTACCCTTTTGTTATTTTTTAAAATTAATACTAAAATTTAAAATTAATATTTAACATCTAATACATTAAAATTACAATTCAGAACTTGTTAAAACATATTCTTTTATGTTTCTGTGTAATATCTAATTTTTAAGTTTAATTTTCAGTTCAGGGTACTCAAGATGTAGATGCAAAGAAAGGTGAAGAGAAAGATGGATAATAATAGCCATTAATTTTGTCACTAAACAATGAGGCATAGCCTCCCAGTTTTTAGCACTGCTGCCAAGATTGAATATTAGTATTAAACCTTGCCATCATATGTATAGTGTTCCCACATTCATTTGTAAAAAAAAAGTAGTATCAAAATTGGTTACAACAAAGGGAAAGCTAAAGACCAATAAAATTCTTAAGGTAGCTTGAACTTCATATCTAGAAACGTAGGTACAGGAAAAATGTTTATCTTCACTATATTTCCTGCTCTTGTGGAAATAAGACAAAATCGTCACTGGAAACCCAAAAATTATCCGCGATGGTGTTCTCCAAGTGAGCAAGCAGGTTTTGAATTTGTTTACGTTTTCAAAAGAATAATAAATCTCAAAATATTTACAGGAATTATCAGATAAGATAATAAGATAAAAATATTAAAGTGACTTTAAAATCCATGTCATTAAGTATCATGTCAGGACTAAAATCAGGTTTTCCAGACCTCCAAAATACTTGTTAGCACTCAGAAATATTGGTCAGTGAAGCAGAATTAGAATAATTTCTATTTTGATAACGTGTTTTCATCTTGGATAGTTTTGGGGAAAGGAAAATGAGCAAAACATTTCTATTCTCAGAAGAGAAGTAAAGATTTATTTGCGGATGCATTTATGCTCTATTCTAGAATATGGTCAGGGTTTACTTCAGCAAAAAGGAGTGGAAAAATGGAGCAAGCTTTTCAACTTCACGACGTGGCAGTCATCAACCTGATGACCTATTTAGAAACAACTAAACTGGAGAGATTTATTGCTGTGAGTGACTACCTCTTGGATGCTATGGCATATAAATATTTAACTCAACAGCACAACACCACATATCAATTCCTAATTGACAAAGCAAGATTACTAATAATGTGTTATTTTTCAAATTCTATTATTCTTCAGAACTTCAACTCGTGAAAAGCAGCTTTCGGTTAATTTTGCTGTATTGCATTGTCATAAATTCACTGGCAGCGCAAGAGAATAATTGCTGATAAAAAAAATCCCACACATTGTTACACAAGTAAATTGAAGGGCAGATTGAAAACAAAGCAATAGGAATTCCTTTCCCAGCTATGGGAAGAAAGAGCCACTGGCTGTGGTTTCTGTGTTTCTCACTATCCAACGCATGGACGTGGAAAGTCATGTCCGGCGTTTTGGATGAGGTCTTGGGCTTGAGCTCATACAAAACAGAGTAGAATCTCCCAGTTTTGGAACAAAGTATCTTTGCTGATTTAGATACAGAGATATTTTATTCGTTAAACATAAAAGGCAGCATTAACAGTTATTGTAAGGATGGATTTCTTAGAATCTGCTGAGCTAGAAACAAAATCCTGCCAAGCCAGGAATACAAGCTCCAGTGCCATAAAACCTTTGCTCCTCACTGTAACAGCAGGGAGACACGGGCATTAAAGTTCTCTTCTGTAGCACTATTTTGAAAATAATCCAAATCAATTTCAATACTAAAGGGTAACCTTTATAGATTAAAAAAAAGCAATTTATGTATATATAAGTAGTACAGTGTGGCTACACAAAAGATGAAAGAATACGTTGGAAAGCACATCAGTGATATATATGGTGAGTGTTTCAAGGTCCTCTCCCCTCCAAGGATCCTGGAAGTTAAATAGTTCTTTTTTCCCCAATGAAAGACTTAACTAAAATAAGCAGTACGAGCAAACCTCCAACTGTGAACTAATTAAAGACAATTCCCTTTCATGGTTTTCCCACTAAATGTCATTTGTGATTTTATTTTGCTTTCCCAAGTTTGTCTTACTTTACATAACTGTCCTTTATAACGTTAAAGCAAAATACTAATTATTTTAAATACCGGACAATATAAACAAAACCAGAGGAAGTTAACATCAGCATTTATTAAAAGTCTGAAAAAGTTTAAACTGTGAAAACATGCGTGGTCTCATGCTGGTAATATTCTTTAACTTTACTGAAAAATAACAAAAAATAAACAAATAATAACAAAAATAAATCAGGACCATATTACTATCATTTCATTTGGATTTATACACAGCATAATATGCAAGTGCCTGTGTAATAGTCAAGTCAGCCTTTGAAATATCTATGTTATTCTAAATTAAGTAAAGTTTTCGGCACCTCCAGATCAATCCAGCTACATGGCAACATAAGTAACAAAGATTAACTGATCCAGTTAACATCCTTGAGGCTTTATATTGCATCATGCCCACTGCACATTGCCCTGTGGCACAGGAAAAAAGGCTGTTGGGATTTTTTTTGTTACAAATTGATAATTATAAAGATGTGGAAAAAACCAAGGTCCAGGAGGAAGCAATTTTTTTTTTAACTCAGAGTTGACCTGTTTAGAGCAGGGGGTTGAACGATAGATCTCCCAATGTCTTTTCACATCTGAGTGAGTTTATGATTTTAAGCCTGGGGAGTCACATCCTCCTCCTTAACTGCATCACTCTGGCATCATGACACCACCGTAACACTTTCTTCATATGCTCCTGAACTGTGGGGATGAAGGTGACACGAAGTGATCTGGCAGCCTGCCCCCTGCTACCTTACCTTCCAGCAGCGTCACGGTCCATCTCCTATCCCATCACCAGAAATGCGTTCATGATGGTCAAAAGCCAGAGTCCTCACACCAAACGGCTGGTGAACAGGCAACGACACGACAGGCATTCTGAATCTTACTCACTATTGGATATACTTACGGACATAAACAGGCTGGGGACCCAGCATCCTTCTCTACAAACTGGCTCGCTCCCTGGTTGGCCACCAGGGTGTTACTATAATAAAATGATGCCACAATTCAAAACTGAGCAATAACGTTATAATTCAGCTTTCAAAAATTAAACAGATAAATAGTTCCTATTCTCTGTTAAGCCTTCTGGGCAAACTTTGACAAAGTGAAAAGAGTGGCTTTGCTATCACTTTCTCCAATCAACAGTTAGAACGTGTAAACCAGCCCGTTGTACCTACCCATAAATCTACATTCTGCTGTAAGACTTTGAAAGCCTATTGGCACAACAAACTGCAACTGACCTCATTTCAATTTAACAATTAATATTTTTTCTTCATTTCACACGCAAATGTGTAAAACATTCAATAGAGATACCCTTACTTGACTGACATCAACCACAAAAAGTACATCACAGTATCACAGTATCACGGTACCATGGGGTTGGAAAAGACCTTTGAGATCATCGAGTCCAACCCATGACCCAACACCTACACCTACTCCTACTTGTCAACTACACCACGGCACTAAGTGCCTCATTCAGTCTTTCCTTAAACACCTCCAGGGACGGTGACTCCACCACCTCCCCGGGCAGCGCATTCCAATGGCCAATCACCCTCTCAGGAAAGAACTTCTTCCTAATATCGAGCCTAAACCTCCCCATGTGAAGCTTGAGATCAGATTTATACTCTGAAGTACTTTGTCACATCTGTGATGGTACAGACCGGTCATGCATACATACGTAAATGGAAGCATTTAATAATTATTCTCACTGCAGGTGAAAAGATCTTCCCCTACAAGGGAGATTCATGAAACCTAAGAAATCTCTAAAACTGAAGAAAATCTGCGACTTGAGACAGCTGATGATCTTTTCTGTTCTCACTGAGAGTGCTTATAAAAGAAATAAATGACAGTAAGCACTAACTTCAAATATTTACTCGATACAATTACACCAATATTCTAAAATTAGCGGTTATCATCCATACTCATTTTCACACACGATGCACTACATCAGAAAAAGGAACTGAAACTCAACATCTATCCAAAACAGAAGCTTACCCACCGCCAGTGCCCCAGCTCCAAGGAGCAGGTTTGTGAGCTGACAACTTGACAGTATTTCTTCGTTATGACTCGTTGAGGACATCCAATTGTCATGCAATATTTTTCAGTAATTAGTATACATATTAGAAGTAACTAATCTTTTCACAGGAACAATGTTCTTTTGGATAAACAATAGCTTCTGCAACACTAATTTATAGAGGCCGTGCTACTAATTTACGGTGGGTTACAATTAGACATGTTGTGGGCCACAAGAACTCTGTGGGCTGTGTAATGAAGGCCAATAGTTTAAAAACTGATTAGAATTACAAATAATCTGCCAGGTGTTCTCATTGCTGTTATGGAAGACTGCGTTATCCTAGTCTTGAGTCTCCAGAGCCAAGAAAATACTATGGAAAAGTCTATGGTCAATAAAACTTCAGAAATATCTTTTCTATAACAAATTTTATATCCCTGATCAAGAATAAAGGTAGCATAGCAGTGGCACCACTACTGCTGTTAACAAGAATTCTCATCACTCCATACACATATTGGACTGATTTTGTAAATTTGATCACCAATCTGGTCTTCTTAGACAACCTGCAAGAGGTTTACGGGCATGAAATCAATTGAGAGAAAAAAAATAATTATAGATGAATGGTACCGAATACAGTTGGATTGATCTGTATTTAAATAAATGGAGAAAGTTACAGCTTTATCTCACATCATTATATGAAAATTTGAAATATTCTTTTTAAATAAATCCAGAATAAACCAAAGAAGCTTCTAAAGTCCTTTACTTCCATCCCACTAGAATATTAATGCACAATTTTAGCCCTATATAAGAAAAAAATATTGTATTAACAGAGGTAATAGTTATCTGTGATGGATCGCCAATCAACAACATTACAATAAACGAAACCTAACCACTGGATCTCAGGTATCCAGCTATAAAAAATGAAGGTATTGTTTATATATAACATATAATAACATAATATAACATATTATAACATAATATATAACATATAATAAATGGGTTTGAGTTCAATGGGCAAAAAATAGTATTTTTGTATTTAATAATATTCCTGTTTTCATCTGGGAACGGCTGTGCTGAGGTAAGCAACGTAATTCACTATTTTGCAACAGCTATAAGCAGTCCTAGATTAGAAGAGATTTTAGAGAAAACAGGTCAGAGTACAGGATATGAAAATATATTCTGGCAGTCAGAATTAGAAAAAAAAATTCACAGTATTGCCGATTTAAAAGATTAGCATTAAATGTTTTTCAGTGTCAAAACTAAGGAGCTCTCTGGGACCATATATATCATATAGGTAGCAGGTTCTAAAGTCTAACTGTCCTGCAAAGTGCACTGCCTATATAACCACAGATTTTACAGATGTGCAAATGATAATATCTGTTGCACGATTAAATTATTTACCAATTTTAAATATATTAAACTATTCAGACCAAGTGGTCTGATACTAAACACAGATGTGATTAAATCACAAAGGGAAGGTAATTGCTGTGCTCTAGTGGCAAACGTAACAGTTTCAGGAGTGCTTTATAAGGAACATAAAAAAAAATAGAACATAGAAATCAAATTCTATGACAGTATAACCAATATAATTAATAATAAAGTAATAATAAAGTATCCAAGATGTCAAAACCACGACATTATTCACCAGTTCAGGGTAAACCCATTTTTTCCTATCAATCAGTACCATTGCAGGCTATTAAATTTCAGTTGTTAAGGAGCAGTAAAGTAGATACGGGTTAGCCTATAGGTACCCTATGAGCATATACTAACCCTGTATAGTCCCAGGGTTATGTTATAGAGAAAACAATAGTACACTCAGGTTTATATTTAACGTGAGAGAAAATACACTTACACGTTAAATTTGACTTGCACGGAATCTTTTCTCTTTTTTTAATTATAAATAGCAAGCAATTACCAGACATGCACTAAAATATCCTTATTGAATCGACGCTACTTTTATATTTCGTTTTTTCTGCATGTTTTGTGTTTTCTACTTATAAATCCCTTACAATTCATCTCAGCTTAATGACAAAGATTTTAGTAATCTGAAACTACTCTGTGATATTTAGATTTCATATATCAATTAAATTAGCATTAATTTTTGTTATTCAGGCTGTTGGTGTGTAGAATTGCATGCTTTATTGTTGTAAATTTACAATGTAAATGTAGGTTTCTAAGACAGTTGGTACTCTCCAAGTTTATAATTCAGATGGATTAAATCTCATTACATGGCTACAGCCTAAATCACTACTACATTTCAAACATATAACTTAATAAACGATAAAGCATATGTTGAGCATCTGTGCTAAATTGAGGAATCCCTGAAATTTTTACATATTTGCTTAAAATAATCCAAAATATATAATTTCTCCTTATTTGTGACAAGTTTTGTAATCCGGCATTTTTATTTCTTTTTTTAAAACCCTTCAGCTTCATTTTGGGTTCTCATGCTTTTAGGTACCTTTGTAGGATAGAGTAAATTTAGGTCTAGACACACATATTGTGTAAAATGGTAAATAAATGGGGGACAGGGGAAATAACTTCTTAAAAGGCAAGTTTCTGCTGAAGATAATGAGGCTGCATGAATTTTGGAGACGGGAGATACAGCTAAAAAAGATGTTCTGAAAAAATGAAGGTAGACAGAGCCATGAAACAGGCACCGTGATACATTTCTTTACCTATGTAAACTTCTTCAGATCAAGTTAAAAATCAATGTTAAATGATAAATGTTTATCAAGAAAAAACCTTTACTATCCAGTAGTTAAACTTGGATTTTGAACTAATTTGGATATTTATATAATTTTATTTATATAATATATATATATATAATATATATTTATATAATTTTATTTATATAATTTCCATTATCTTCTCAATGAAGTCAGTAGGAATTTTCAGGTTTTAGTGGAACAGGAATAAAGACTTCCAGCCAATCTTCTGCCTTCTTTAATTTTCTAATCTACAGTAACTGACCTACAGCTCTGCTAACTCGTGTTTTATGGACAGCCCACTTGAGCTGCCTCTGAGATCCGTATCAAAACCTACACCAGCGTGAGGAAGAACTTATTTATGTTTTTATGACCATGTAGTTCTAAGTGCATATCTTTATTCAAATACACTCTGGCACACATAAAATCTGTTCAGGCCCTATTACAAAACTCAGTTCTTTCCTTGCAACCGGATGGGATTAGGACATCTGAAAAACCTGCTCATCTGTACCTGTTGGGCAAACAGTCCTAAGACGCTCCTTTGTAGATTTTTTAAATTATTTTAGGCAAGGAAGGATGATTGATTTTTTTTGTCTTTAGAATATCCTTTCTTTTTTGTCCCATTTTGTTTGTTTTGTCTACTATTTATATGAAACCTACCACTGTACAAAGCTTCCTGCACAAAATCTAAACTTCCAAATGACAATATCTTTTTAATTCTTATTTGACTGTTCCGTACCTTTGCCCAGTGAAAAAAGGTTCTTATTAAAACACTACTGAGCAGCATTGGAACATCCCAGTACTTGCTGACACGGTTTGCAACTACTTTGATCTCTGACATGCTGAAAGAGTAATAACAGCTTTGACCACCATCACTACAAAGAAAAAGCAATATTCCTTAACAAAGGAGGGTGATACGTTCTAGGTAAAAAAGAAAAAAAAAAAAAAAAATTAAATAACGATTTCTATTTCCATTAACAAAGCACAACTCTGCCCAAGTATTAACATCTAAGTAAAATGTGTATTCAAATCACACCTGTTCAGTTTCTCAGAAGTGCAATTTCAGCTAATTTAGCCATTCATTCCTCTTAGGGACACATTTTGCTGGGAAATTTAAGCTATTGAAATCAACCTGAGTAAATCATGCGGTTAACTGATTTTTGATAATAGAAAATTTTGGCTGACTGAAAAAGCTTAAAGACTGTGGAAGTACAGAATCCTGGTGGATGACTAGACAGTTTTGCATTCCATATGTCATAATACACAGGTCTCAGCTAACAAACTCGTTATGATCTAACTACCAGCAGTGGAACTGCAGTGCTAGAAAATATGACAGAGAAATCGTTCATCTACATAGATTATTATTTTCCATGAATGAACATGAACAGAACATACTGGAGGCTTTTTCCCTCCTTCCTTAGCAGTCAGACATGATCATCAAGCAATAAAACTATAGAATCTCTCTTTTCTTCGTGTCTACCGGTATAATTTGTTTTGTATCAAAATAAAACATACTGGCACGTGCAATGTATGGAGTTGAATAACCCCTTGTATTCCTATGGAGTTTATCTGCAGAAACAGGTGTAACCTCAGTTATTGTTTATAACATAACCAGGCAACTTATTAACAAGTGTGGTCCTAAAAATCCTATTAATCCTGGATGCACCAATCAACACTCGCATTCTTATTTCAGTTTCAAAATGGATTGAAAGAGCAGGAAATGGCTGCCTTGCAACTTATCAAAACCTCTTCTCCCTTCGTTGAGAAGAGGAAGGCAATGCTGTTGGAGCAGGCTTACATCTCAACGATCAACGCTCTAAACACTGACCTACCATAGAGCTCGATTGGAAGTCTACCAGGACCCTGTTTGGGAGTTGGAGATTCTGAGTCAGCTTCTCTCTTTACCAGTAGAGAAAGGGAGGTGATGGGACGGGACGTTCAGTTCTACATTGAAACCCCTATAGGAAATGTCAGGGAACGGTAGGAGATATTTCTATATTTCCAACTCAGTAAAGTGGATTTCAGAATTTGTGTTGTGCAACAAAATCCAGATCTTAAACTAGTGATATCGATTTATTAATATTAAATCAGAACATCTTCTCTCCTTCAGACGATATGATAATCTAAATGTCATCTCTTGTGACCATAGGCATGCACTGACCAAAACAGAACTGTTGTGGCGTAACTACAATCCTCCACTTTTAGATTCAGTGCATCTTCTGAACGGAGACCTAATGAAGGACATGTTTGCTCAAAAGTCCTCTTTTTTTAAAACTTACATTGATGAGTCTAATAAGAGACGATACGCTCTATGAATCCTGTAACACATAATAAATTTGAATACATATCCATTTGAAATTTTTAACAGTATACACCCATTTTTATTAAAGCTGCATTTCTTTGAGATATCTTAAATTTTAATGATTTTAATGATTAAATTTTAAAAGGAAAGACTTTAACCACACTTCCTTCTCTGCTGACGTTTGTATTCTTCACAAGCTTCTCTTTCAACAGGTAGTTCAATATAATTGCTACAAGACTCCCCCTACCCCAAAATTATATTTAGTGTGTGTGATTTCACTGTCATGAATCCCAGTAACACAGTTTTAGAGTTGTTTGTTGGACTGTTTGCTGGGTTTGGTTCGCTTCAGGCAACTGTCTGCTGCCCTGTGACATTGCAATCATCAAAAAGATCTGCCGTAAAATCCTTGTGGCCCATTTCTCATCAATGCGCCGTGAGTTCGGCTGTTTTGACTTCAAGTCCCTCGTTCTGTAATCAGATAGTTTGAAATGGCTGTGACTAAAACTGCTCTGTGATGTGATAGCAGGTTTGGTTCTGAATCTTTGATTTTTCTCCATAGGCCTGTGTGAGTTAGGAGCCACAGCACGTACGATAGAAATATTAAAAAAACACAGAGCACTTTTTGGGCGGCAGTATGTGAGCCACACCTCTCAAAAACTGCACGGTACTCCTGCCTTTGACATGTGGGGTCAGAATGTCAATCACATAGGAAGGAATTTTTTAGCAGTTTGAGTTATTCTTGCACTCTACAATTTGCCAGACTAAAAACGGTGCATTCTGGAAACAACAAATCTCCCTGCATATCAACTAAATAACTGTTTAGACAAGACATTTAAAATACAAAGTTCTAAGCAATTGCATAAAGCCCTAGAACTAAAATTTCGTTATAAAAAGGCAGATATGTTCACACCTTTAAAGAATACTTCCTCAATTTGTAAAAGAAAGGAGGTTATGACCTTCTACTGAAGATGGTGCCTTTCTTAGAAAATTTTTCTTTTCCTTAAAGAAAGTGGTCTAACCATGTTCAATAAATCACTTTTAAGTAACACCACTGCAATTAGCAATTATTATATATCTTTATGTTGAGAAAAAGTGAAGAAAAGGAAGATGCTTCAAATCAAACTGCTCACACCAATGCGTCTCCAGTTCTTCTAGATCTCTGCTAATCAAGACATGGATTTAGCATTAAGATAGGTGCTTTTGCTGACAGGTAAACATCTTCGGATCATAGTGGCAGTCTGATGGTGATTTAAACTTATAAATAAACTCCATAAAATAGTGAAAAGAAGGTTGCACGAGTACCATTCCTTTTGGGGATCTCTGTGAGAACTGGTTTTGTTTTCTCCAGTATATACATGAAGCTATTAAACTGAAATAAAGAAATAATTTAGGTTATTAGGTCTTTGAAAAGTTTTGCAGTTCCTTACTGTGGTACAGACCCCGCACACTTCATGTGCCAATGGGTGAATGAACTACAAACCTAGATGAAAGAGAATTTGTTTGTTCACGAACTATTATACTTAGTCACAATGAATAAACCTAAAACCGAATTTTGGTATTAAAAGCATCTGGTTCTTATTATGAAGGCAGCACACAGTTTTGAAGTACAGCCAGAAAAAATATACACATTGAGTCCAGACTGCTCTGGGAAGTGCCGGTGATTGAAGTCCTAGTGACGGAAACAATTCAGTGCTTATATCTGTGGACTACTACAAATTTCCGTTCCAGAGCTAGAAGGACATTCAAATGTCAAATTTTCCTTCTGGAGCTCCCCAGTGGAAACTGGAGTTTACATGGGGACAACAGGGAATGAAGGTACCGCACGTGTGCTTTGCAGTCTCCCAGTTGAACTGCATTGAGTTGGGTTGAGAACAGGACATACTTTAAGGGCAACTGCCTCAGGCTGCCAAAAGTCTGAAACCATCACCTGAGACCAGATCCCACCTCCTTCACCTTGTGTTCCACCCAGCTCCTCTCAACTAGGAACACTAAAAACATACAAGCAGCTCTGATTTAGCTACGTAACCCTACACAATCTCATAGGAGTCCCTACAGCAAGGTAGCTGCATGAAGGCTGATTCCATCAAGTTTAATGTTTGCTTTACCAGAAAACGAAC